>PVIR01022264.1:0-28419 GCA_004026965.1 Petromus typicus
CAATCCTCCTGCCTCTGCCTCCCGAGTGCTGGGATTACAGGCGTGAGCCACCACGCCCGGCACTGTGGTATGTAGTACTGGTTGCTGCTGGGTTGAGTCTCCACACCCAGTATTGTTATGTGGTTACCGGGGAATCGAACCCGGGCCCTTGCGCTTGCAAGACAGGCGCCGGAACCACTGAGCTAACTCCCCGGCCCCTAATTTATATATTTTTTGTTGTTAATGTTTTTGGTTTAATTCCTGAAAAATGCTTATCGCAAGTAACTTCTTTGCTGATATTTAGAACTCTTAAGAAATGATTACTTATTGCATCATATTCCTGATACACTTGGCCATTAGGCCTCTGTGTATGTACCACATGAACTGTAGCACCTACTCACTGTGCACCAAACCAAGGTGCAGTCTCCGGGGCTCCTCATGCAATGGTCCCAGGGGAAGTCTTGGCTCAGTGCTGTGCTGAGGTCAGGGGAGCTGCTGAGCCTCTGTGAATGTCCCAGCCAAACTTCAGCACCTACTCATTGTGCACCAAACCAAGGCACAGTCTCTCGGGCTGTTCAATCTGTTACATATTTTATGAATAGCTGGAAGAGAGGAGCTGGAAGCCTGCAAACAGAAAGCAGTGCTAAACAGAGGGAAATGGTAATTACCTGATCTGATCAGCACACATTGTGTAAATGTATTGAAATAGCACACTGTACCCTATAAATATGTACAAATATTATGTGTGAATAGGAAATAAAAAATAAGAACAGAGAAAAATGTTAATTACTCAGATTTGAACATTACATATTCAGTAAATGTGTCAAATTATCACACTGTAACATTTAAGTAGGTACAATTAAAGTAATAATGATTGACAAAAAATCTACAAAATAGCAAATAGGTACTATTTCAAGATTTTTCAGTGAGAATGGCTCTTTACTGAGCAGCACCATACTTGGAACCTGTCTGTTTGGACTAGATGTTGCTAGACCTGTTGTTGTGAAAGGAGCTATTTGAGGCAGTTGAATTAGCTATATGGGAGAGTGGGCATGTGTGAGTCCTGATTTAGTTCAATAGAGAAAATCAAACATTGTCTTCTCTGGTCAGTTTTTCTCTTTATCTCCCCATGGTGCTCAGTACCGGCCTCTACCATTAGAAAGAAATGTAGAAGCAAGGGGCCCGTCATTCCATTCTCCTTCTGCTCTCTTCTCAGATGAGGAAGAGACCAGGCAGTTACAGCAGCATTTTCCTGTGACACCTTTTCTCCAATCCCAGCTACCTACTGTGTCACTGCTTGCTGCAATGCTGTATCCACTATCAATTCCCAAATTCTATATCAAACTGTTTAGTGCTACTTATGGTATCAAAGTCTGTTGCTGCTTTTTGTAAACAAACCTGTTTTAGTTAGAGACAAACTGATAGGACTTAAGTTGGTGCTATTTTGCAGAGGGATCCATTAGGATGAGACAAATTGGTGCTAGAATTTCTCCTGAGTTTCACACATTGTGATCATCTCTGTTTTGAAAATTTCCCAGGAGGTTTGCATTTTCCTTGGTACTTGGCTTTTAACTGAGTTTCAGTTGACTATTTCTCAAGGACTTTGCAGGTTCATATGTTGCCTCTCAATGCTGGTAAATTACTTACCATTTGTCTGACCTCTTTAATGCATAGAGGAATCGAATGGTGCTAATAGTGAACACAGCAGCCACTGGGACAGACTTGCAAGGCAAAATCCTCTGGCTCATAGAGAATGGCAATCCAATCCCTAGTTTTCCAGGAGCTAACAGAAAAGAGTTTCTTAGGGAGACTGGAGGTGGAAGAGCTGAGCAGCTCTTTGCATACTCCAGTTGCCAGTAAAGATCTGAAGCTAATGTGCACAATGAGAGTGAAAGTAATAAAAATAATGACAAAAATACTTTCCACTTCTATGGAGCTTCTTGATGGGCCTTATTCTATGTTCCTTACTAATATAATGTGTTTAATCCTTTGAAGTAAGTTTCTTTGATCACATATTGGAACCTTTTGACAGGGCTGATGTGAGATTTATAGGAGTCTCTGTATGTGAAAAATATATAACATAGTGCAAGGAGATAATGGGCCTTCAATGTTAACATAATCTGAACTTCATAATGGAACCTTGCCTGAGTGGTTATGTCAGGGACACTCAAACTTTTAGGTACATTGAAATCATCTGGACTGCTACGAGGAATTGCGATTGCAGGCTGTACACCCACACTGATTCAGAAGTCTTTTGTGAAGCATGAGCACTACCATTATATAAGAGATTCTACTGTAGATAATTCTGGAGCTACATTTTGAGAAGTACTGGGTATGAAATATCCTTTCCCTTCATCCTTATCCTGTTATTCTCTCTAAATATGCAGAAATCTAGGTGTATGGATACTGTTTTTGGCCATGTTATACTTACACTCGTCTTGGAACACAGCCTTTATGTAGAGACAGAATATCACCTGGAGGTTATTCCCTAGGAGAAGGAGCTGCAAGCTTCAGTCTAGAAATGGGAATGCTAGGGTCTTCATAGGTAAGTTTTACACTTACTGTTATTGCTTCCTTTCTTACCCCTGTAGTATTTAGAGAATACTTCTTTGAAAGTCTTCTATCTATCAGTTTATGCTAAGGGAAAACAAACTGAATGGGTTTATTGGGCCAAAGTTTGACATTGTCTTGCCAAGTAAGCTGTAGGAAGATATACAGTTAGTTCTTTATGATCAACTATCTTAGTCCTCAACTTAAATTTCACTTTAAAAAATAAAAACCTCACTTTTTAGTGCTAAACTTTTTCTGAGTTTGATTTTACAACAGAGGTTGTAAAATGAACCAAATGAGCCAAATGAACGCTGCCACAAGGAGGCTGAAGCAGCCTCCATTCCAAGTTGTCCCCAGGGCCAGAGCAGGCATGGATAATAGAGTTGAAGACTGATGATTTGTTTAAGGAATGCCAAGTTCTTCCAGTACCCTTGTACTGCAAGTTTGGTATCCCAGATCTGGGTCCAGATCATCATCCATCTTTATGACAAATAGGTAGCAGTTCTTAGATCATATGGCTTTGACTAAATTTATCACAAATACATATTCATTTTGGTTCCTCAAGTCTTTTCTAAGGGCATTGTTTTAGAAGAGGACATATTCAGCTAAAACTCTGGTGGACCAGGTCGAAGGGAATCAAACAGTGAGATTTATCTTTGATCTTTCGCTTTTCTCAGCCAGTCCTCTTGAGTCATCACCCCCTGGGAGTGTACATGTCCAGAGCAGCACTAGTTTGAGTCACCTTGTGTCCTGTGTATTTGAGGACATCCCTACCTGCATGTGAGACTGTGAGCTCTTAGGGGCCAGAGACCAGGACTCAATGAAAAGAAATAAGGACAACAAGTAAAAATCAACTGTATTGACTGTACAACATTAGTTATAGACCCAGAGTTCTTGGAGATGAGAGCTGGTTCTAAGCAGGCCCTTTCCGAGGAGATCACTGTGGTGGGTGCCTATTCTTCTCTCTTAGAGAAGCTGACTCTCCAGCTGGCTCTCCTTCTCCCTTCCTCACACAGACACTGAGCATCTCTCACTTGGTAATGAAGAGACTAAATGCAATCTCAGCTGCTTGGTGAAGGACGCAGAGACGCCCATCAGTGAAGGTGTGTTACTCAGGTCTGACTCAGCATCTGATTACTGTACCACTGGCCTCCAGGTTCACGTGGTAGAGAAAAGGCTGAGGAATCACATGGCTTCTTACTGCCTCGGCCTGGCAGTAAGAAGGCTGTGATTTAGACAATGAGGACAGCCTTAGGAAACCAGAAAAGGCAAAGAAGAGAAAATGAGAATGTGAAGAAGAGGTTCTTCTGAAGAGCCCTTAAGAGGAAGGCAGAACTTCCAACCAAGTTGATGCTTCTGGCCTTTAGAAGTGCCAGAGAATAAATTTGTGTTTTTAGTTACTTGTTACAGAAGTAAGTAGAGAACTCATACATTTCTGAATTGTACCTTTAATTAGAAACATTTTTTAAAAACTGGATAACTTACCTCTTCTTTTAACTGCTGGGCTATTATCAAATTTTATTTTTAATCTGCAGGTAATATAGACATAATACTTCATTTGTTGCTTCCATGAATGATTATTGGGAACTTCTTATATGCTAAGAGCTGTTCAGTATGTTGGAGGCAAACCAGAACAAAAAAATCAAACAAACTTTTTGTCTCTGTGAGGACTATATTATGGTGGGGGACAGAAAAGAAATAGTTATCATATTCTGAGTGTTATGAAATAGAATAGATACAGTAAAGGTGGAAAGCATGTGTGAATGTTACACCCAGGAGGGAGTAACATTTCAGATAGAAAGATAGTAAGGTTCTGTCTATTCATGTTGCATTTGAGTAGATATCTGAAAGAAGGGAGAGTGCTACTCACTGGCAAACACTATTTCAGGCAGAGGCAGGAACGTTCTTGTTGTACTGGAATAGCAAGGAGTGAAGTGATGTAGAAAAAGAGAAGTGGGAGTTAAAGTACAAAAGCTTATTTAGGGCTTATGTGTGATTATGACGACTCTGGCTTTTACTCTGAGCAATTGCAGAACTTTTAAACAAATGAATGATATAATATGACATATATTTCAAAAGGCTAATTTGACTTACAAGGTGAAGAATAGACAATAGGGTTTCAAATATGGAGGCAGGAACCTTGTGGGGATATTGTAATAGAGCAGGTTGAAGATGACAGTGGTCAGCTACTGTGGCAGCACTGGAAATGGATGCGGCATCCATGGTGGATTACGAATGCACCTTGAAAGCAGAACCAGAAGAACTTTCTGATGAGTTGATTGGACTTAGATTATAAGAGATATGAATTTAAGGTAACTTTCACATTTGTTGGGGTATTCATAATGAGAAAGTTGCAACTGCCATTGAATGAGATTACAGAGTCTATAGGAAGAATTCATGGAGAGGGAGAAATCTGGATTTGGACATTGAATATGTTAAATTTGAGGTACTTGTTAGGAAAGAGCGGATCTAGAAATGTAAATGCTGAAGTCATCAGTACATAAACATCACTAAGCTGAAGGGCATCACTTTACAGAGTGAGGACAGGGAACACAGGAGAAGAGATATAAACTGAGCTTTCTGACAACAAGAGGCACAGAGATGAGTGGCCGGCATAGGACACTAACGCTGAGCAGCCGTGTGATAGGAGAAACATAAATGGAGCAGGCTGTGATCTCCTCCAGCAGACAGTCACTCAAGAAGTGCCTGATCACATATGTCATATGTTTCCAAAAGTTATGTGAATTGCTCTTACGACTTGGGTTTGGAAAAAGATTTGGCAAAGGTGAAGCTAAGTGTAATGCTGTAGAAATGGGTCATTAAAAATGATTCTAGAATTGTATGTTATATATTGTGAAATAGAAAATACTCAAAGTAAAATAGGGTGAAGGGGGAAAATAATGATATTATAACAAAAAAGAAAGGAAACAAATTTTATGTATATAGGAGGTGGTAGGGTGGGTAGGGCTATCGGAAAAAATGAGAATTAAGTTGTGTCTTATACTGGTACAAATCCCCATTATGGAGTGCAATCATGATGCATATATGTAATGTACCAATAAAGATTTTTAAAAAATGGTTCGAGAAAGACTAAATGAAAAGGATTCGGGAATCAGGATGACAGAATGAGTTCGGCATGGTGGTCCATGCCTTTAGGCCAAATTACCCAGGAGCCTCAAGCACAATTGCTTGAGTCCATGAGTTCAAAATCAATCTGGAAAATACAGTGAGATGCTATGTTAAAAAATGACAGAATAAATGGTCCTTTACTTGTATTCTTTCCATAGAAACAATTATTTGGCGACCACCTATCAAATAAATGTCCTTCATAGAGCTTTAGGATTGAGATAGGAGTTTGCAAAACACCAGTGGACACTTGGGTTTGGGGATTTAGCTCAGTGGTTCCGGCGCCTGTCTTGCAAGTGCAAGGGGCAGGTTCGATCCCCGGTAACCATATACAATACTGGGCATGAAGATTCATGCCCAGCAGTAATTAGCATCAATACCACAATGCTGGGTGAGGTGGCTCACGCCTGTAATCCCAGCACTTGGGAGGCAGAGGCAGGAGGATTGCTATGAGTTTGAGGCCAGCCTCAACCACAAAACGAGGCCCTGTCTTAAAAAAAAAGTTAAAAAAACCCACCAGTAGACCCAAAATAGGGAGGGACACTTTGAGAGAGCAGGCCATGTCCTACATGTGTGACAACTGTGGCCTTAGTTACAAATATAAACAGTCCTCTTAATTCCTATTTAGCTTTTGCTCAGCTAACAGCACCGTCCTCCAAAGAACATGGGGGGAATCTCCTGCAAACTTGTCCCTGTGTGCAGGCTTGCAGACACCAGCTCTACTGAGGATCCTAGAATTGCCTTGAAATACATCTCAGGACCTTTAGACATGGTGCAGGAATGACAGTGTCTGCTTAGAGATTCAGGTAACATCAGAAGATGCACAGTAACATCAGAAGAAGGGGATCTGATGCTCAATCCTAGCTGTGCACCTTTAGGCAACCCCATGACTTCATTCCGAGACTGCAGAGCAACAGCCCAGAGCCAGTCCTACTTACCAGGGGACATGGCCAGTGACCTAATGGATGACAAGACGCAGACCCAACAGAATTCCCACTGCTCTACACAGCTGGTAGCACATCTGCCACTTGTGGACCTATCTGTGGACCCAGTTGCAGACTTTTGTCCTAGTGCTAGTCTTAGGGAGCAAGGTTTTGAGGCAGCTCTGTCTATTTGTGGACTAGCTAGGTTGCGTTTGCACCTTAGCTTCTGGTAAGAGGCCTGCACAGTGGACCTCACTGTAGATGCAGGAACATTCATATAACCCATTTACAGCCCCACTTGACTGCAAAACCAGAGGCAATTCTATCAGCTCAGGGACTCAACAGGGAAAAGCCCTTCACAAAAACATTTGCTGGTCCTTCTTATACATCAATGAATGTGAACGACCTGCCACAGTGGTGTCAAAGCAGCAGCCCCCTGAAACATCTCAGCAATGCAAATTCCTAAGCTCCACCACAGTGGAATGAAACAAGTTGTGGGACTGTGGTGTGGCAGTGTGTGATATATTCAAATTTTTTCATCAGCACTGGAAGTATGTCTCATGACTAAGGTATATGTAGATTTTTTTTTTTAAATTTTTTGAGACAGGATCTCACTTTGTAGTTCAGGCTGGTCCTGAACTCACTATGTAGCTCAGGCAAGCCTCGTACTCACAGCAATCCTCCTGCCTCTGCCTCCTGAGTGCTGAGATTACAGGGGTGAGCCACCACGCCTGGCACTGTAGTATGTGGTACTGATTGCTGGTAGATGGGAGTCTCCATGCCCGACATTGTTGTATGTGGTTACCGGGGGTCGAACTTGGGCCCATATGCTTGCAAAGCAGGTGCAGAAACCACTGGACTAATTCCCCCAACCTGTATATGTAGTTTTAAAAGTGCATCTTTTTGTTTTAGGTTTTTTTTTTTTTTAAGGTTTTTTTGAGACAGGGTCTCACTTTGTGGTTCAGGCTGACCCTGAGCTCAGCCTCAAACTCACATCACAGCAATCCTCCTGCCTCTGCTTCCTGAGTGCTGGGATGACAGGCGTGAGCCACCACGCCCAGCACTGTGGTATGTGGAACTGGTTGCTGCTGGGTGTGAGTCTCCACGCCCAGTATGGTATGTGGTGACCGAGGATCGAACCCGGGTCCTTGCGCTTGCAAGACAGGCGCCGGAACCACTGAGCTAAATCCCTGGCCCTGTTTTAGGTTTTTTGACAGAGGGTCTTTCCATGTAATTCAGGCTGATCTTGAACTCACTGTGTAGCCCAGGATGGCTTCAAACTTACTTCTGCCTCAGCTTCCAGAGGGCTGGGATTATAGGAGTGTGCTGCTGTGTAAGGCTAGTAGTGGATTCTGACAAGCTTAGTGTTTTACTTGTGAATATGTGGAATAATTTGGTTTAGAATATACTACTATTTAATCATATACTTTCTATCCGAGTAATAAGTTTTCTGTTCTTTTTTAAACCCCTATTCTTACCTTGTGAAAGATTAATTAATATTTTATTTTACACATTTTCCTCCATTAATTTTTCAGTTATACCCTCATCTGCTCTTGGAGTGTTTACCATAGCAATGATAACAGGAATCTCTGACATTTCATAATCCATTACAAGTTATTTGCACCACATCTTTGATATTGCCAGAAATGTTAAACTCCGAGTTTTTGTTCCTTACCTTTTTGCATTGATCTTGTCAAGAATTTTAGTTTTTTTTTTTTTTTATCTTTATTGGTACATTAAATATACACCTCATGATTGCACTCCATAATGGGGATTTGTACCAGTATAAGACACAACTTAATTCTCATTTTTTCCCATAGCCCTACCCACCCTACCACCCCCCCATATACATAAAATTTGTTTCCTTACTTTTTTGTTACAATCTCAACATTGTCCCCTTTCACCTGAATATGTAATAATTTTTAATCCATGTATCTAGCGTATAGCTAGTAAATACAGTAATTTTTAGTGATTGTGTAAAAATTATACAAGTTGAATATGAAATATTTTAAGGAATTCTACCTTTCTCCTTTTAGGAACATTAGATACGCAGACAGAAGTTGATTTGGTCAAGATCTGGATTACAGTTTTAGAAAAAACCCAGTCTACAGATTTGCTTCTCTTCATTAGGATTTGGTTTTTTAATTCCTAGAAGACTATGGAAGATTTGCTGTTCAAGTTTTAGTTTTCTGAATCTTCAAATGCTGGCACAGAGATGTTTCTGAAGTCTTGGGTGCTTGATGGAGATTTCACTTTGACTATTCAAAAGTATTTTACCTAGTTCCTCATATTCTTATGTAGGGCCAAAGTCAGCAAATGTCCAGTGGAGAAAATCTGCTGAGCATTTGAGTCTCTTCAGCTTTTTAATTTGTCATATCAGCCCTATCAAACTACTGAAAGCTTTGCTATTTTTCGTTTTTCCCAGCAGATGCTCTTTGCCTGAGTAAGCCCGATCCTCAGCCTGTTCTCAGAGTTGGCACATTTTCTAGGAGAGAAAGAGCTGGGCATTGTCAAGTCACCTTGGAAAATTTTTCTCCTCCTTCAAATTTATCCAGTTTTCATTTCTACCATTAGCTGGTATTTTGAACATTTTGATTTTTGTAAATGATCTACTTTTCCACTTGTGAATATTGTTGTTGCTCACAATCTTTTATTCAGAAGCATATCTGAATAGGTGCTATTCTAAATTGGATTTATATGTTTCTTGCTCATTTATAGAATTTAAAAATTGATTTTGGTATCTTGATTTTTATCCAGCAATTTGACTAAAGTCTTTTTGTATATAAAAATAATAGTTTATCTATAGATTTTTTATGTTTCATACTCACAGATATAATTCATAAATAATGGATTTTGTATTTTTTCCCTCTACTTATGGTTTTCTTTCTCTAGTCTGAATGCACTGAACTAAGACTTGTACTATAAAGCTGAATAATCACAAGGATTACAGCCACTTTTTAATGATCTCAGTCTCAGTGAGAAATATTTTATTATATTCCAGATAGAAGTAATATTTTCATTAAGTATTTTTTAGACATACTGTATCATATTAATGAAGTTCCCTTGCATTTCTTGTTTGCTATTTTTAAAAAAATAGAATATTTTGTTCATGGTCTTTTGCCTCTGCCTTTTTATATAATAAAAATATTGTTCTCTGAAATATTAATGTAGTAAATTACATTTAAACAATTTTAACCAGAATTTCCTTCTTGGTATGAATGCAACTAGGTCATGATGTGTTAGGCTGTTTATGTATTGTTAGGCATGATTTGAGAGATCTTTAAGGGCTTGTTCCTTCGTGACCATGAGTCAGAATGCCCTCCAGGTTGCACTACCCTCATAAAATGACTGCAGGGGAGTTACGTCTTTTTTATTGTATGGGAGAGTTTTTGTTAGATGATAATTACTTTTTTCTTGAATGGTTGGTAGAAATTGCAGCAAAGCCATTTTGGCCTAGATTTTCCCGGCAGGAAGAGCTTTCAGTTTAATGGAAGAATAGCAGACAATTCTTTCTTGTTTGTTTTTGGACAGTGCTTTATTGAGATATTCTATGAGTATAATGAAACCCACAGATTTCAAACAAAATGCTGACAAATGGATCCATTCATGGGCCTATAGCTGAGGTCAAGAAGAATATTCTGTACTCCAGAAAGATCCTTTGTGTCCCTCCCGGTTCCTCTCTTACACCTAAAGGACCATTGTTTTCGGCTCTCTTCCAGATTAGTTTTCCTTGTCTGTACTTCATACAAATGGATTCACACTGTATATATTGCTTTTTATATTGCTTAGGTTTTCTTTCACTCAGAATTATGCTTTGGATATATTTATCTCTATCTATCTATCTATCTGGAGAGGGGGAGAGAGAGAGAGAATTTGTTTGTATTTATTTTGTTTGTATTTGATTTGATCATTTTAGCCCTAGATAGGAAGGATCTGTATGACAATACCATAGTTTAGTTTTCAGTCTATCATTATGTACTTTGTTTTTTCCTCTGACTTTTTGTTATTATGAATATAGGTATTATGAAATTTCATGTACAAGTCTTTTTTTTTTTTTTTTTTGCACATGGGGTTTCCTATTGGTTACATGCCAGTAAGTAGGACTGCCTTAGGCATAAGTATATCTTCAGTTTTCTGAAAAGCTGCCAAAGACTTAAAAATGGTTGTACTATTTTAAACTTCAACCTTTGATGTGTGAGATGAATTCTCACCAGAGGGTTCCAGTTACATTACATTTTTGACAATGCTATATATTTGCAATTAGTGAATATAAATTAACCACTTATCCATTTTAGTGAGTGTATAGTGGAATTCCATTATAGTTTAATTCGACTCTTTATGATGACTGGTGATATACTTTTTGCTTGTTAGCAGTCTGTACATATTTGCATATCTTTATCCATTGTCTAAGTATTTTAATGATTTTGTTGTTTTTGAAATTTATTACTATTTTTTAGAATTCTCCTTATATTTTAGACATGGAGCCTTTGTCCTATGCATGCATTGAAAATGTTATCTTCCAGGCAGTGGCTGATTTTGATTTTGTTAGTTGTGTCTTCTGTTAAAAAGAGGTTTTTGTTTAGACTCAAATTATTATATTTTCCTTTTATTGATATTATCTTTATGCATTGTCCAAGAAATCTTTGCCTATGTCAAAGTTTTAAAGACATTTTTCCCACAATTTCTTTCAGACTTTATAGTTTCAACTTTCACATTTCTTGGCCATGATTAATCTGATGAAAAGTTAAAGATTACCTTTTTCCTTTGTAGGGTATGCAGTTGTTCCAGTGCCACAAAAGCTTTCTAATCTTCAGTTGAATTGTTTTGGGAGCCTTACTGAGAATCAATTGATATAAACATCAGTCTATTTCTGGATGTAATTTTGTTCTCTTTACTCATTTTTCTACTCTACATTAACACCACAGTGTCTAATGTATCTTTTATATGTCTTGGAATCAAGTGGTCTAAATCCTCCAAATTTGGTTTTTACTTTTCAAAGTGGGCTCAAATTTCCTAAGAATTTTGTGTTTCTACAAAATTTCTATAAAATTCTTCTCAATTAAAAAATTTTCACTCAGTATCACAGTTTTGAAAGTATATAAAATCTTGCTTGATAATTGTGTTGAATTTTTAGTTTAGAGAAAATTGACACCTTAGTAATATTGAGTTTTATAATTCAATTTTGTAAACCATTTTTTCTTTGCAGTTCTATTTAGTTTTCCATGTAAAGGTTTTGTACATCTTTTGATAAATATATTGGTGTGCTATTGACTCTTTAATGCTGTTGTTATTACTCTTATTAAAAATTCATTTTAACTTGTTAATAAAATATAATTGATCTTAAGTGGTATATTACCTCCTATTATTAGTATATATATATATTTTTTTTTGACACAGGGTCTCACTTTGTAGTTCAGGCTGGCCCTGAGCTCAGCCTTGAATTCAGCAATCTTCGTGCCTCTCCTTCTCCAGTGCTGGGATTCCAGGCATGAGCCACCATGCCTGACACTGTGGTATGTGGTTCTGATTGCTGGTGGGCATGAGTTTCCAAGCCCAGCACTGTTGTATGTGGTTACTGGGAATTAAACCCAGGCTCTTGATTGCAAGGCAGGAGCTGGAACCACTGAGCTAAATCCCTGGCCCAGTAATATATTTTTACATTTATTCATCTTTATATTTATTCATATTTTATGTGCATTATATATACAATTAGCAATTTAATGTACAATTATATATAATTATGGCTCTTAAAATTTTGTCCTTTAACACACATATATATGTATGGGGGTTGAACTCATGACCTTGCACTTGTGAGGCAGGTACCAGAACTACTGAGCTAAATCTCCAGCCTAGCTACTTCCATTTTAATTTTAATTGACAATGTGTATATATTTGTGGGGCAAATATGGTGTTTTGTGATGTATATACATTACAGAAGATTAAATAAAACAAATTAACGTATCTATCACATTGTTTACTTATTATTTTTATGTAGAAGAGCATTTAAAATCTATTTTTTTAAAATTATCTTTATTGGTACATTAAATATACACATCATGCTTGCACTCCATAATGGGGATTTGTACCAGTATAAGACACAACTTAATTCTCATTTTTTAACAATTCAGAAATATTACAGTGCCAGGCATGATAGTGCACATCTGTAATCTCAGCATTCTAAGAAGCTGAAGCAGGAGGATTGCTGCAAGTTTGAGACCAGCTTGGGCTTCATAATGAGTTCAAGGCCAGCCTGGATTACATAGCAAGACCCTGTCTGAAAAAAGCCAAAATCCCCAAAATATATAGTTCATTTTTACTAAATATGGTCACCATGCTCTGCAATAAATTCCATTTACACACACACACACACACACACACACACACACACACACACAGAGTAAAACTGTTTTTCTCAATCTGTTCACCCATCAATGAACACTTAATCTGATTCTACATATTGGTTGTTCTGAACAATGCTCCAGTGAAATGGGAATGCAGAAACTGTTTTAGTATGCCGATTAAACATGCTTTGGACTGCAAAATCCAATTTTTAGTTTTTGACAAACTTCAATATTGTATTCCATAATGAATGTACCAGTTTACATTCCCACCAGCAGAATAAACTTTTGATTAAAATTATCTCTTGTCAATTTGATAACAGTCATCCTTTCCCAGGTGACAAGCTATCTCATTTTGGGTTTATTTGCATTCCCCTGGTGAGTAGTGGTATTCAGCATTTTTTATTTTTTCTTAAACACTTGTAGGTCTTTGGAGAAATGTCTCTTCAAGTTTTTCACTCTCTTTTACAACTGAGTTGTTTGTTTTTTTTTCTTTTTCTTTTTTCTTTGTAATACCGAGGATTCAGCTTGGACTCATGTGCTTGCAAGGCAGGTGCAGTGCCACCAGGCCACATCTTTGGCCCAGTTATTTGAGTTCTTCATATATTTAAATACTAGTTTTATCAGATTTATAGTTTGCAAGTACTTGTTTCTAATTCTCTGGATTGTCTTTACTCTGTTATTTCCTTTATTGTGCAGAAACTTTTAAATATTTTTCACTTATTAACCGTAAAATTTTATTATTAGGATTTAGATATTTAAGCTTGCAAAAATATAGGTGATACTGTTTCTCTTGAGCTAAATTTGTTTTTCCTTTTTATATACAGTGGATCCAAAAAACTGACTTCTTTGAGGAAATACATACTTGGAATAGAGCAACAAATGGCTTGCTGCTTTATGGCTAATGACATCTGAGGATTATCCAGCGCACACAGAAGATGATAACAGGTGAAATGTCTTCAGCTCAGGCAGACAGGTTTGCATTGAGGAACTATTAAAGAAAAGTGACTTAAGAACTTTTCAAATTATAATGGCCTACATGCAGATATTGCTGGAAACACAATAGTATTCATTTTAGGGCCGGGGAGTTAGCTCAGTGGTTCTGGCGCCTGTCTTGCAAGTGCAAGGGCCTGGGTTCGATTCCCCGGTAACCACATACAATACTGGGCATGGAGATTCACCCCAGCAGCAACCAGTACCACATACCACAGTGCCGGGTGTAGTGGCTCACGCCTGTAATCCCAGCACTTGGGAGGCAGAGGCAGGAGGATTGCTGTGATGTGAGTTTGAGGCTGAGCTCGGGGCCAGCCTGAACCACAAAGTGAGACCCTGTCTCAAAAAACAAAAACAAAAACAAAAAACAAAAAAAAGAGAAAAGAATAGTACTCATTTCAAATGTGGATATATTTACAGTTACTTCTAATAGGAAATTAGAAACTTTTTAATTTGACATAGTCCCATGCATTTAATTTCAGTTCTGTTGTCTGTACTTTTGGTGTTATATCCATAAAAACATTGTCAAGACCAATGTCAAAAAGTTTTCAGTTTTCTTTTTGGAGTCTCAGAGTTTCAGGTATTATGATTAAGACTTTAATCCATTTAAATTAATTTTTGTACATGATATAAAATAAGGGTCCTGTTTCATTTTCTTTCATGTTGGCTATACAGTTTTTCTAACTCCATTTGTGGAATGGACTAACATTTTCCCACTGTATATTCTTTGTAACTTTTCAAAGATCACCTGACCATATACGACTGGATTTATATGAGGTCTTTTTTTTCTTATTCCATTGGTTTGTATGTCTGACCTTATTCCAATCCCATTATGCCTTTATAATTTATATTATAGCTTGAAATCAGAAAGTATGATGATCCTAGTTCTGTTCTTTTTCTTTTTCACTATTTGAAATCTTTTATTTCCACATGAATTTTAAGATTGTTTTTGTTGTTT
Source organism: Petromus typicus (assembly GCA_004026965.1). Classification (NCBI taxonomy): domain Eukaryota; kingdom Metazoa; phylum Chordata; class Mammalia; order Rodentia; family Petromuridae; genus Petromus; species Petromus typicus. The sequence continues at coordinate 14,868 of PVIR01022264.1, forward strand.
CTGGAAAAATTGCCATGGAGATTTTGGTGGGAATAGTGTTGAATTCATAGATTGTTTTGTGTTGTATGGACATTTAACCTATTTTAACTCTTCTAAATCATGAACACAGTATGTGTTTATATTTATTTATGACTCTTTTATCAATATTTTCTAATTATTAATATGTAAGTCTTGCTCTGTGATTAAGTTTATTTCTAAATTTTGAAACTTTGAATATTCATGGTTTTCATTTCTTTGATTATCCCTTGTCAAGTTGTATATTTCTAGGAATTTAACCATTTCTTCTTGCCTATCCTGTTAGTAGCATGGCATTGTCCCTAGTAGTTTTTAAAATCCTTTGTGCTTCTTTGGTGTCACTTGTAATATCTTCTCTTTCATTTCAGATTTTATTATTTGAGTCTTGTCTGTTTTTTCAGCTATTCCAGCTGTTTTGTCAATTCTATTTATCTTTTTATTAAAACAAGCTTTAATGTTGTATTTTTCTATTCTCCATTTTATATATTTCTGATCTGATCTGTATTATTTCTAAAGATAAGTGTTTATTTAGTATCTTTTTTCTTTTGTAAAAGTATCCCTATTTACTGCTATCATCTTTCCACTTATTATTATTATTAATTAATTTTTTTTTTAGGTTTTTTGAGACAGGGTCTCACTTTGTGGTTCAGGCTGGCACTCAGCTCAGCCTCAAACTCACATCACAGCAATCCTCCTGCCTCTGCCTCCAGAGTGCTGGGATTACAGGCGTGAGCCACCAAGCCTGGCACTGTGGTATGTGGTACTGGTTGCTGCTGGGGTGAGTCTCCACGCCCAGTATTGTATGTGGTTACCGGGGATCGAACCTGGGTCCTTGAGCTTGCAAGACAGGTGCCTGAATCACTGAGCTAACTCCCTGGCCCCCAGAATGGAATCTTTATAAAGTTTTATTTGTTTTGTTTTCTTTGGTGGTACCAGGGATTAGAACTCAGGGAATTGACTCACTGATCATTATGTTTTGCCTTATTTATCTCTTCCGATAGTTTTATCTCCTAAAGTTTGTCTGGTCTGATACAATAATCCCCTTGCTCTTTCTTCATTACCATTTGCATGGAATATCTGTTGTTATCCCTCCAATTTCACTCTGTGTGCGATTTTTAAAGCAAGAGTTCCTCTAGACCATGTATTTGAGAATTGATTTATTTACTTTGACCCACCTATCTTCTCCATGTCCTTTGGGATTTTAATCTATTGATATTTAAAAATTGATTGATAAGGAAAAACTCACCATTGCCATTCAGTTAATTTTTCTCCTAATCTTGTAGTTTTTTATTCTTCTTGCCCTTTCTTCCTGCCCTTCTTTGGTTTCCATTGATTTTTGTAGTTATATTGTCATAGTCACATTCCCACTTCTGGAACAAAATGTCCAACACCCATAAGGAGAGGTTTATTTGGCTCACAGCTTCTGGCAGGTCACCAGTCATATGGTGGAAGGGTCTGACTGAGGCAGCTGCTCATCCCATGCAGCCAGGAAGCAGCGAGAGAAGGGAAGACCTGGGGATGACCCATCTCCTAACATCACATCCAGCTGTGAAGTTATCAGTGTATTCATTCACTGGTAAGTAATGCACCCCTATGATCCAATCACCTTCCGAACTTAAGAGACTTTGGGAGAATATTTTAGATTTAAACCACAAGAGATGTTTGGTGATTCTTTTTTCTTTTTGTGTATCTTTGTAGTAGTTTTCTTTGAGGTTACCATGAAGCTTACATAAAACATAAAAATGTACTTCATGCTAACAATTTCAATTATATAAAATAATTCTGTAGCTTTACTCCCTCATATACGTTTTTGTCGTCAGTCTCACAATTTATATCTTTTGTATATGCATTAGCAAATATATGAGGCTATAGTTGTTATTAATGCTTTATCTTTTAACTTTTGTAGTACAAAAAAAAGTGATTTACAGCTCCTTGTTACATTATAATATTGTGTATTTGTCTATATATCTAACTTTACCTGTAAGTTTTATCTTTTAATGTGCCATTGTGTTATTTGGAATCTTTTCATTTACACTTGAAGAACTCCTTTTAACCCTTTAAAAAATGCCTAGGAGTAGTGGGCTTCTTTAGCCTTTGTTTTATCTCTCTATTTTTTTTCACTTTGTTTTTGTGGTAAAATATACTTATTATAAAATGTACTATTTAATAATTTTAAGTAACAGTTTGGTGGTATTAAGTAAATTATAATTTTGTGCAAATATTACAAAAATCCATCTCCAAAATTCTTTTTATTTTATAATGCTAAGCAGTAATTTTCCATTCCTTCCTACCCTCGATTGAAGGTACCAGTCCTTAAGGCTGTGCACTGAAAGTTTGTGACATTATCTCTGTTCCCTGTCTGTCTCATGAGGGAGAAGTCAGGGGCCAGTGTGATTTCTTTCCTTGCAGAGCTGTGACTGCTTGGGCCAGCAACTGACATAGTTGAAGTAAAACTGGTCTTGTTACCCATTTCAGTGTAACAGTTCTTATTTATAGTACTCTTTTAGAGAATTATAACCCCTTAGCTGGCTTTGAGACACTCATGAAGGTATTTTGGTTCATACGTCTTTGTTAAATAGGTACTTCTATGGGGAGATGAGGGCTGGAACTTATTCCACCATTTTGCTGACATCACTCCTCCATATACCCTTGACTTTGCAAAATTTATTTAGACTATTATAATATTGTACAACCTTACATAACATTTAAGCAACCTGCATGGCTAGTTTGGTTTACCTCATCCCCTCAATACTAACATGTAGATTGTGTCAACAAACATATACTATACCTTACAAAGTTATAATTTTATCTTTACATTCTTATGTACACTGCAAGTAAATTGAACAATATTATTTTATATTTAATCCATATATTATTATTTGAGAAGCTTTTCATTCCTTCCTGAAAATTCAGTTTTCATCTAGTATTATTTCCACCATAAATTAAGAATTTTAGTGTTTGTTATATGTAAATATGCTGATGATATATCGTTCTAGCATTAATTTATCTGAAAATGTTAATATTTGCTTTTATACGTGAAGGATTTTTTTGGTGTCTATAAATTCCTTACTAATAGATTTATAACAATACCATCATTGTGTTATTTGGAATATTTGGTGCTTTTTTCATAAGATAAATTGGTGGTCAATTTTATTGTTGTATCTAGTTTTCTTTCCTAGATAGTCTTAAAATTTTCCCATTGTGTTTGCTTTCAGAAATTTGACTGTAACATTCCTAAGTATTACATGCTGCATGGAGATATTGTGCTCATTAAATATTTACTTGCATGTGTGTTATTATATTTGTTTTTTAAAATTAGCTTTACTGTTCTGGCATCATGGCACGTGACTATAATGCCAGCATTTCGAGAGGCTGAGTAGCAGATCTCAAGTTCAAGCCTAGCTTGTACAACTTAGTGATTGAGCAAGACTTTGTCTCATAATTAAAAATAAATACAAGTGCAGGAGTGTAGCCCACTTTAAAGAGTCTGGGCCCAGTCTCCAGTACTGCAAGGCAATAACAACAACAAAACAAAACAAAACATAAAATAACCTCACTTTATTGAGATGTAATTGATACACAAAAACCTGAACATATTTAATATATTTAATTTTTAGAATAGGTTAATTATTAGGGAGGGTGGATCCAAATGAGCTTGGTATTCCATTCTGTGGCATGGTATGGAGATGCCACAAGGAATCTTGCTAAGTTGTACAATTGATATGAGTAAATAATTATGATTTTAAAATGATAGTACTATAAATATTTTGTTTGTTTAGTATAAAAAATAAAGTTTGGTAACTGCAGTGGATTGAGTAGTGTTCTGCAAAAATTCATGTCCACCTGTAACTTCAGGATGTGACCTTATTTAGATGATACAATCTTTAAAGAAGTAATTAAAGTTCTCAAGATGGAATCATCCTGATTTAGAGTGTTTTTATAGGAGAAGATAGAGGGGGATTTGGACACACAGAGACACAGAGAAGACAGTTTGAAAACTGAAGCAGACAGTAAGCAGACAAGAAGTATGAAGAACCATCAAAATCAGAAAGGACAAAGAAGAGTTCTCCCTCAGGGCTTTGGAAGGAGTGTCATTACTGCCAGCACCTGGATTTTATACGTGTGGCTTTCGGAACTGTGACAGAATACATATGATTGCTTTAAGCTACCAAAATTACGGTAGCCCTAGAAGCTCACACAGCAACTGTAGTCCATTCTATATTTCCTTTGCCAGTTAATTCATCCATTAAACCTCAATGGACATTTATACAAAGCCAGAGACACAGAAAAGGTATGTATGCAGGAGGGAGGGTGCAATGCTTTATTGACAGCTCAGTGTTGCTGTGGTCGACAAACAAGCTGTACATGGGATCAGCAGTCTGAGTGCTGATCTTTATTCCACCCCTTACTCTCTATGACTTTGTGTTTATTTTTTCTTCAGTCGAGTTTGTCTTTTTGTACATTGAAATGATAGATTTTGTGGGTGGTTTCAACTCAGGAAGTCTAAGCTTATTGGCTTCCCTATCTCTGCATACTCAAGTTATGGCTATCCCCTTTGAAGAACTGTCTGGGCAGCAATTAGAGAGTACTGAGAAGCAAGGAGAAAAAAAACAACAGAAGGACAGTTTAAGTAGAAATGCTACACTGTGGGCAAAATTTTAAACACCTGCTCCGTCTCAATTACTGTACTATATTGAGGCTAGCGTAGTTTAAACACACAGCATAAGTCACTTTTAATTGGATGCCCTTTGTTTCTCTGACTACATGGGCTGGAAATCACAATGCGAAGACTTCATCAGAAAGTTTTCCTTTTTCTTATATATGAGTAGGATCTGAATCCTTTGATAGGAAGAGCTCTTCTGTCGCTCCTAAAATGCTAGAAATGGAATGTCAAATCAGTGTGACTTGGAGTCCTGTTTGGGTACTCTTCGGGAGAGCCTGTGAAATTCAACAGTGTATTTGCACTCCCTAAGGTCAGCTCCTCCTTTACCTGGATGGCTGTGTGTCTCTGGATTGTAGGTTACTAGATAGGAAAGGGTCTTGCAAGAGCATTTACTTTCATCTTTCAGTTCACAGCTGAGGAGAGCCAGGGAGAGTGAAGAAGTGACTCGCTCAAGGTAGCACAGTCATTTTCAAAGGCAAGACTCCAGCCTCTGTGCTTTGAGTTCAGCCTTTCCACTCTGCATTGCCTCGTCACTGTACTTTGCTTTTTATGCCCTTGATTGTTTCTTATTCTTTTGTCCAAATGGACATATGTCTTATTTTTTGAATCGGTCTCCTCCCCCCCGTATTTCCTCTCTCCCCTCATGAAAACTCCCACACAGGCTCACACACCTACACCCTGTCTTCCCTTCTGAACTGTTGGGATGGCAAGTAGTGAGGCTCTGCTGCTCCAGTCTGGCCCCAAAGGAAGCTCCAGCTGAGCTCTGAAGTGGGTCCCGGGGGTACTTGGTTGGGGGGTGCTTGGAAGTTAGTCAGGATAGTAGTGGATCCGGGAGCTGAACACTTGCTTCTAGGTGGTGTGTGAGTTATCACGCTTGGATGGGCATCTTTCAGCTGTTCCTTATCCTCAGAGGTGGAATCTGAGCTTTCTTTGGAGCAGGGATAGAAGGCATGCCGGCCCTTAGGGCGTGGGGAGGGGTGGGGGCAGAAACTAGAAGCGCCACTCACTGCACGGTCATCCGCATCCACGCCTCCTTTACCCTCCCTCTCCTTTGCTCTCACCCTTTTGCTCTGTTTCTCTTCCCCTTGTTTCCACAGCTCCTCCCCTTCTCTCTGAGATTCCCTGTTTCTCTGCTGGAAATCTTAAAGAATCAAAGACTTCTTCAGTGTTTCCCGAGACCGCCACAGACCTAAAGCCTTGTTCAGCCCCAGCACAGCCTCGTGCTCAGCACCAGGCAGTGAAGAACCTCAAGCCAGCAAAGGGGGGGAATAGGAGGGGACAGCGGGAGGGGAGGAGGAGAGAGGGAAGAGGAGAGGGAGGGAGGGAGACAGAGACAGAGACAGAGACGGAGAGGGAGAGAGAGAGAGGGAGAGACAGAGAGAGAGGAAGAGAGAGACAGAAGGAGAAAGGGAAAGGGAGAGGGAGAGGGAGGGAGAAAGGAGGGCGGGAGAGAGGAGGGCGGGAGAGAGGAGAGCGTGAGCGCGCGTAAGCTAGCAGCAAAGCAGACAGACCAGGGACGGGAGAGAGACCCAGTGAGAGAGAAGCCGAGCTCTGTCAGGGCTCAGGCTCCAACTTGTTTCACTCCATCCCTCCTCCTTTCCTCTGGCTTCGGGGAAGTGACTGTGGCCGGGTAAGAGACCTAGATGGTGCTTCCTCCCCTCCCCCACATGCAGGTCTCCTGTGGCGATAGCATCTCTCCCCTGTGCTGAGAGTCTCCTTGGGTTGGTCTGGAGGCGAGACCTGCTCTGCAGCTGGGATGCCATCCTGGGTTCCCCAGCGGGGCCGGTGGAAGCCCAGAGGTGCCACCTGGGTAGGGAAGCACTGGGGTAAAGCCTTGCTTGGGGAAGAGGGTTGCGACGAGGTGGTGTCTTCTCGATTGGCTTCATTGTCAGTGAATTGTTTTGTTTCTCTTTGGAAGCAGGTCAGCACTGACCTTGCAAATTGCTTAGGAGGCCGGGTAGCTGCTGCAGGAAGCCACAGAGTGGCCCCTAGGCAGAGCAGACAGCACTGTCATGACCCTCAGACAGCCCTGGGCGCCGAGGATGGGGTAATGGCTGGAGCTTCCTTCCTCCTTTAACTCTTTCTCTGCAGCTGCATCTCACTGCTGGAAATGGCAAAGAAAGAAAAGATCATGCAGCCCCTTTCTCCATCTCGCCTCCCCATTCCTTTCTCCAGAGGCAAGTGAGCAGAAAGTTGTAAATAACTGCTTCCTTCGAAGCAGGTAGAGACCTTCCTCCCTTTAAGAAGGTTTCTGTGGTGCTGGGCCTGAGTTCCTCCACAAACTTGGAAGGCTTTTCTGGCTTCTGTGAGGGAAACCCTCTGATTGCCAACCTCAGTGCCAGGGAGTTGAGCTGACCACCTCGCCTAGCCCAGGCATGTGGATATTCTATCCCCTCCCACTGTGGGCATCCTGTTTGGTTTAGGGATGTCCTTGGGAAGGAGGAAACACCTGATGGTGTGTCCAGAGTGGCTTCCCAGTTTGCTGCTTCTCTGTCTGTGGCTGCGGGTGGCACAGGCACGAAGGCTGGGGGAGGGGTGGCTATTGGAGGTGGAGAGAACAGGGAGAGAACAGGGTGAGAAGCCAGGATTCCCTTGTGCACGTTGGTGCTCCTTGAAGGTCCACAGGTTCTAGTTGTCTGGAGCTCTCAGAGGGGCTGGTTGGAGCTGTTGTAGTCCCTTTGACCTGATAGGGGGACAGATGCAGCTGCTTCATAGGAGCTTCTTGAGTCAGTGACACTGCCATGTCTGTGACAGTAATTAGAGAATTGGTAATACTGATTGCTAACATTTTTGAGTATTTCATATGTTGGATCTTGGGCTGCAGATTTAATGTGTATTATTTCACAGAATTTTTCACATCAACCTTAAGAAAACAGACATCATTGTCATCCTTGGTTTACTGATGAGGAAACTGAGGCACAGTGAGATTAAGTAACATGTTCAGGATTGCAGAGTAGTCAGTGTCTCAACTGAGAATTAAAACACAAGAGACCTGATTTTTGAACTCCAGGCTGAAACCATAAAGTCCTAGTGATTCCTCAGGGAGAATTTTGAATCCTTTTATAATAGGCGAGAGTAGGTACACTTGTGCTTGGTAATATTTTTTGGAAATGCATAGTCTGGCTTTGTGCAGGGTAACAGGAACTTGGAGTGGGCAGGTAGCTGGTTTTGTGGAGCCATAACTAATCTAGATTCCTGGGAGAGGCTGCCCAGGGCACTTCCCCTGGCCATTTCCTGTGGAAATGATGCTTGAAAAAATTTCACATCTCCATTGTCTTAGCCACATCTATCCTACATCCAGATTCGCATTGTACCTTTTAGAAACAGCCCTTGCCTTTATTTCCTGAGAGCTCGGGAATCACCCTGTACTGAAATTTTTGGAATACTAGATGTTTTGATCTGGAAGGCGCTAAAAGTCATTAAGCCTTCCTTTTCTACCCAGTTCTGGAATTTCTCCTTTTATCCAATTTGTTGACCAATTTCTATTTGAATTCCCTACAGTGACAGAGAACTCATTTGGTGGCTCTGTGTATCTTTTACAACTCTGATTATCAGAAAATAATCTCCATTATAAGCCAAAATCTGTCTCCCTGTAACTTCTACTCATTGGTTCTTTGGGACTATCTAGAGCAGATTTGCTTTTTTTTAACGGTAGTATTTCAATTGTTTGGAAAATCCTGTCCCCCTTCTAAAGTGAAGGATCATCATTTATTTTTTTCTGTAGCTAGAGTTCCGCTGCAAACTGGTGTTATTGAGCTTTCTGAAGCAGCCCTGATAAAATGTGTTCCCCTCTTTGGGAGCACTTGGTATGTGATGTCACCTGGACTGTTGGAAACAGAGGTCTCCTTTATATTCCTAATGCCCAGGAATCCATTGGTGCTAATCCTTCTAGTGGCCCAGAATGTCCATATGGCAGCCAGACAACAGGCATGTGGGTGGATTTCAGAGGCCATGATGAAGGGCAATGTGATAAAGAACTAGTGGGACTCAAGGTTCATAAGGACATGGATAGTAGAAGAAAACTCTTTAATCATAAACTGCTTCAGAAGTGAAGATGTCACAGAGGGAATGCTACCTGGTGGTGACAGAGTGAGCAGGCAGTGTATTGGAGCCCGAGGCAAGCTTGTTTTTACTCCTGGCATTACCTTGAATACTTGATTTCCCATCCGTGAGCTTTGTTTTTTCCATCTCTAAACTGATGACACAGGGTATTTCAAAGATATTTCAGTTTGGAAATTCTCGATCTGAAGTCAACCATAAAATCTCAGGGTTATTATATTGGGCTTTTGAAATTGGCTGTCTGAAATGGCACCATTCAATCTTTAGTGTACATGTATATCCACTGGGACACTGGTAAAATGCATATTCTAACTTGGGGGCCAGGGTAGCACCAGAGCATTAGATTTTCCCAAGATGCGAAGTGATCCTCAAACTGCCATGGCACAGTGACGCTTCAAGTAGCACAGCCTTAGTGTGGTGCTTGTTAAACTGTCTTTGTGTGTTGAGATTGTAACAAAAAAGTAAGGAAACAAATTTTATATATATGGGGGGGTGGTAGGGTGGGTGGGGCTATGGGAAAAAATGAGAATTAAGTTGTGTCTTATACTGGTACAAATCCCCATTATGGAGTGCAATCATGATGTGTATATTTAATGTACCAATAAAGATAATTAAAAAAAAAAACTGTCTTTGTGAAGGACCAGCCAACCCCCTCATTGAGACAGACTTACTATAGTAAAATATCACTACAGATTACTAGAACATGAAAAAAAACACACACACAAAACACAAGCCCACATTTTTATTAGTAGAGTCAACAGACAAAAAGTATTTTTTCAAATTACTGTAACACTTTCTAAGCTCTTACTTTGAATTTATACTTAGGTCTTACTGCTTGGTAATAAAAGCTTGCACACAGAGACTTGTCTGTGGACTGTACTGTGAGGAGCATTGACTTAGGCCACTTGTCTATCTGATTGACGAGGCCCAAGTTAGGTCCAGCTATAATCTCTGAATCACCTCTGCCAGGTGATCTTTTGCTCCCTGGTTCAGTATCTCACTTGATGGAGAACTTAACATCATTATATAATATTATTCAGATGTTGTAGTTGCCAAATTTTTTTTCTAAAATTGCAGTTTCCTCATAGCTTCGGTACATTCCAGTGCTAGATTATATATTTCAAGCAGGAAGGGGCTATATCAGTTTCATTTATTATGTAATCACCCACTTTTCTACTGTATAGTATAGACTAGATGCTTAATAAGTGTTTGTTAAATGAACAAAAGAGCCATTTGGTGTTTTCTTATGGGACCATGTATTCAGGAAAGGAAGGTGATTTTGGCTTCCTTCCAGCCTTAGAGACAGTATTCATTCTATTTTATGAGTTTCTCATGATAAATAGAAGAACAGTTTGACCATTAAGGACAGCTGCCTGGCACCCCCCCTTTTACTTTGAAAAGATTTTAGGAAGCTGGGGAAAGATTTTATATATTCAAAGTCCCACGTCTTTACATTTAACTCAGATATTCATCAATTTAGCCATTCAACATGTTATTTATTGTTACTATTTTTCAGTGATATGTTAGGTATAATGCAGAGGATACAAATGTAAGCAAAGGAGACATGTTCTCTGCTTGCTTGAGGTTTGTAGTTTAGTGGAAAAGGGGCTATTAATCCTATAGTCACACAACCACGTAATTTCAGCCATTGATAGATGCCATAGGGTATGGGGGAGGGGTATGAAAATGTTTTACAGAGGAAAGTGACGTAGACTGGATTTTAAGTAAACCTCCCTTGAGGATGTGATATTGAGACTGAGACAGATGTGTATGGAGTTGATGTGCAGGCTGATGGAGTGGTGGACTACTTTCCTAGATGGAGAGAAGCAAGGAACAGAACAAAAATTGTTTTGCAAGAAACAGAACAAAAATTGGTGTAACTGGAATGGTCTGTTGTGGGGATTGATGAGAGATCTGTAAGCAGGGTGACTGCCACGCACTACCCTGAGTCCTTTAGGTGTAAGCTTACTAAGTGCCTATCATGAGTCAAGGCCAACATGTGAGGTATAAAATGGCTTAGGAACAACCTCTTCCCTCTAAGATGACACAGTGAAGTAGTAAGGAGAAGTATGAAAATAACTATAGAGCTGGGGATTTAGGTCAGTGGTTCGGTGCCTGCCTTGCAAGTGCAAGGGCCCAAGTTTGAACCCTGGTAACCACATACAGTAATGCTGGGCATGGTGACTCACACCCACCAGCAATCAGAACCACACACCACAATGCCGGGCGTGGTGGCTCACGCCTGTAATCCCAGCACTCGGGAGGCAGAGGCAGGAGGATTGCTGTGAGTTCAAGGCTGAGTTCAGGACCACCCTGAACTACAAAGTGAGACCCTGTCTCAAAAAACTAGGAAACAAAACAAAACAAAACCAAAATAAATAAATTAATAAAAACAACTATAAATCTAGGAGGATGAGATCCACACCATTAGTAAGAGGCCAAGAACTTTAAGGAGATCCAAGACAAATTCTTGGAAGTGACATTTGAGCTGAGCTTTGAGATGACACAAACTGGCCATGAAGAGTTGAGAACTGGGAATGACATTTTGGATAAAGGCTTAGATGAAGAGATGGACATTATCTTACCAGTAACTTATGTACTGCTTTAAGAAGAAAGGTATGGGGCCAGGGATTTTAGTAGCTCAGTGATCCTGGCACCTGCCTTGCAAGCACAAGGTCCCAGGTTCGATCACTGCTAACCACACACAACAATGCTGGGTGTGGTGGCTCACATCTGTAATCCCAGTACTCAGGAGGCAGAGGCAGGAGGATTGCTGTAAGTTTGAAACTGGCCTGGGCTACACAGTGAGTTCAGGACCAGCATGAACTACAAATGAGACCCTGTCTCAAAAAAAAAAAAAAAAGAAAGGTATGGTCATCATTATTGGACTTTGCAACAGAGTCGAATACTGACAAAGGACGCCTAAGAGTCTTTCTTCCTCTGTGGCTCACAGTGCTTAGTAACGATTAAGATGGATGATGCTGTCCAGTTTGCAGATGTTTGGCAGTTGACCATGTGCAAACACAGAGTGAGGAAAGGGAAAGGTCCCTGGGCTCAGGTCCAGGTGATACGACATGTGAGCCAGCGTCCTCCTCAGATCCTCCACTGTCTCTGTTCCGTAACTAGAAAATGATGGGGTTTATAAAGACCTTTCTAGACATAAGTCTCTGTAGTTCATGCTCTCCTTTAGACTATGTTTGCATTGTTCTGCACGGCTGGTTCAGGTTCAGTCAATTATTTAAGTAGCACTAAGAACTTCACACAGATTTCTGAAGGCTGCTAACCTTGAAAGTATTCAGAGCGTTGGGAAAAAAGATTACAAGGAGGTGTCTTTCTTGTACCTTTTTTGAAATGGCTGAAATTGTGACAGTCCTGAGAGCTAAGGCAAGAGATGGCTATATTATAAAATCTGTAGTAAAGCTAGGCATGAGGCGACGTGTCCTTTACTGCTACTTTGAAATAAACTAAAGCCACTGAGAGTAAAACGGTGCAAGATACTGTGAAATAGAAGTTGGAAAAGTGGTTATTTCACACGCCGAAGTGTGACAATCTAGGCAGTCTCTTCCTAGGGAGGAAGATGTATGGTAAAGGAAATACCTTTTGATAATAGAAAGGCATTTTTGTACTTAAAGCGTGATTTTAAATGTATTGATTCCTGTACACAATTATTCTTCCTTCTGTGTACAGTGAAAAGACATACTGTGTACAAGAATCAATACATTTAAAATCTCCAGGATGTATTTTACCTTGCAATTGTTTCTCAAAAGGAATGAGTATAATATTGAATTTTTGAAGGGAAGGGGAGGTAGGTGGAGATATAATTATGTAAGTGATCATAACATAAAATAACTTTCAAAATAGTACAAGAAGAACTCAGAGGGCCCGGGGATTTATCTCAGTGGTTCCGGCGCCTGTCTTGCAAGTGCAAGGACCCAGGTTTCATCCCCAGTAACCACATAAAATCCTGGGTGTGGAGACTCATACCTACCAGCGATCAGTACCACATACCACAGTGCCGGGCGTGGTGGCTCATGCCTGTCATCCCAGGACTCATGGGGCAGAGGTAGGAGGATTGCTGTGAGTTTGAGGCTGAGCTCAGGGCCAGCCTGAACTACAAAGTGAGACCCTGTCTCAAAAAAAAAGAACTTAGAAATGGCAAGGTCCTTAGTGATCACATAATGCCAGTCTTATCACCCAGTACACATGGTCACCTATTTTCAGTGTGAATGTTTCCAGGAAAGGTTGTTTCAACACTGTTTGATTAATACACAGTCGCAATTGTGAGTTAGTTATTCCTCATACTGATCTGAAATGTCTTCAGATTTCAACCTATTGCTTGTGCGCAATGCTAAATAATTTCTGTCTGCCTTCTCTGTGATAACCATTCAAATGTTTCAAGACAGTTCGTTCTTCACGGCTTTAATCTATATATTGTCAGTTTTTCTACTGAGAGTAGGCTATACTTTTTGAGCACTTTTACAGCAGACATTTTAGTTTTCTTTATTATCCCTGGTGTGATAGCCAAACTTGAACTTAGTACTCTAGGCATGGCTGTCCAGTGTGATTTTAAAACAACCATACTTTTGAAGATACTTTAACTCTAAAGTGTACTTTTATTTTTTTATTTTTTTTAATTATCTTTATTGGTACATTAAATATACACATCATGATTGCACTCCATAATGGGGATTTGTACCAGTATAAGACACAACTTAATTCTCATTTTTTTCCCATAGCCCCACCCACCCTACCACCCCCCCATATATATAAAATTTGTTTCCTTACTTTTTTGTTACAATCTCAACATTGTCCCCT
>PVIR01022265.1:0-28251 GCA_004026965.1 Petromus typicus
GTGTGAATGTGAGGGAGGGAGGGAAGAGAGAGGACGGAGAAGGAGGAGAGAGCGGGAGAGGGAGGAGGCCGGTGCCACCCTCCCGGCTCACTGAAATGCTTGTTCCCGAGATTACAGTAATTACAGCCTCAGCATGAGTTCCATGCAAGCGCTAAATGAAACAGCACATCAATTAAAAAATAAACACTCCGTTCTAGGAGAAAGACAACCCCCTGGGACGTCCTAACAAGCGTAAATGAACCTGCCAGGCCGAGGGCCTCCCGAGCCCCCCTTCTCCAGGCGGAAGCCGGGCTGCGCCAGCCTGAAGCAGCCGGGCACGCGCGCGCGGCAGTGGCCAGCTCGGGGACGCGCGGGGCCACCATGGGGACGTGTCGGTGTCCCCCCCCCCCGTCCCGCGAGGGTCTGCCTCCCAGAGAAAAGGGGACGCTGGCGCACAAGGAACCTCGGACCGAGAACTGCGCCCGAAAGTGCAGAGCGAACCGGGTGCATCCAGTCCCGCTTACAAGTTTTCGTTTTGTTTTTAAAGGAAGTGTGGAGTTCTCTTCGGAAAGGAAGCGCTGGGTCAGATGCGTTCTATCTCATCGTCCACTTGTCCAGAGCCCTATGAGCCCTTCGATGGGATCACCCCCTCCCACTTTCTAGGAAGAGAAACTGGAGCTCTCCTGGTAAACAGTGAGGCCAGAAGGGACCCCTGGGCGCCGCGCCCGGCCCGCTGAGTTCCGAGTCCGCCAGGGACCCGCGTCCTTTCCGGTCACCCGGGGCCAACCTCTCCGAGACCGCCAGGGACCCTTCCCGCCCCGGGGCGCCCGCCAGCAGGTCTCAGGTTTTGGCCGGGGTCCTTGGCTGGCTAGAAACTGGTCGGTGAGGTGCGAGGTACGACAAAACCTGTTTAGTCCCCGACAGCAGACTCGGGGAAATGGGAGCAGATTTGGGGCACCGGGGCTCGTGGGGACAGTAGGGGCCCTCTGTCTTACAGCCCGTCCCAAGATTACCAAAGTCCCCCTGGGCAGCGCCGCGCGGACCCGGTGGACTTCCTTAAGGACCAGGGCGACCGGGGCGCATAGGCTCCGCCCCGCTGCCCGTGATTGGCGCCCCAGCACGGGGGCGGCGCCCCAGTCCCGCTTATATAAATATTCATGAGTCGGTCGTCCCATGATTGGCGTGTCGGGGAGGGGGCGGAGCCCTGAGCCAGGTGTATAAATATTCATGAGCCGGCCGCCGGCGCTCCCGGGCTGGAGCCGAGAAGTTGAGCGTGGGGCGCAGTTCCTGCCGCACCGCCGGGCTCCGGGGTCCGCGCAGCTCAGAGTCTGTCTGGATTTGCTCCCGGGCGCCCGCGAGAAGGGGCTGCACTGCGCGCGACGGCGATCGGAGGGCGACGCGGAGCTGACCGGCAGACCTACCGGGAGGAAGAAGCTCGAACTCCAGCAGACCCGGCGCGGCCTTGGGGTGGGCATGAGCCTCCTCCCAGGTGCTGAGGGGGCCCGCGAGGGCTGAGGGCGCCAGACTGTGCCGCGGCCCAGAGGAAACTCGCTGCTTCCGCGGCGGGAGGGAGCCGCGCGCGCGGGCGATGAGCCGGGGCCGCGCCGCGCTGTGCGAGGGCTGAGCGCGACCCGAGGGCCAGGCGCTCGGGACCGGGGCGCGGCCCCCACACCACCCGCCCTTCCCGCCGGGACCGCGCTCGCCCCAGCATGGAGTGGAGCTCGCTGCTGGAGGTGACCTCGCTGTTGGCGGCCCTCGCGCTGCTGCAGCGTTCCCGCGGCGCGGCGGCCGCCTCAGCCAAGGAACTGGCTTGCCAGGAGATCACCGTGCCGCTGTGCCGCGGCGTGGGCTACAACTACACCTACATGCCCAACCAGTTCAACCACGACACGCAGGACGAGGCGGGCCTGGAGGTGCACCAGTTCTGGCCGCTCGTGGAGATCCAGTGCTCGCCCGACCTCAAGTTCTTCCTGTGCTCCATGTACACGCCCATCTGCCTGGAGGACTACAAGAAGCCGCTGCCGCCCTGCCGCGCCGTGTGTGAGCGCGCCAAGGCCGGCTGCGCGCCGCTCATGCGCCAGTACGGCTTCGCCTGGCCGGACCGCATGCGCTGCGACCGGCTGCCGGAGCAGGGCAGCCCCGACACGCTGTGCATGGACTACAACCGCAGTGACCCCGCCACGGCCGCGCCCGGCCCGCCGCCACCGCCCGCGGAGCAGCCAGCCTCGGGCGGCGGGCAAGGCCGGGCCCCCAGCGCCCGGGCCCCTCATCGGGGTAGCTCGGACGCTGGGGTCGCTGGGGGTACTGGCCGGGGCGCGGGGGCGCGCAGCGGCTCCAAGGCTCCCTGCGAGCCCGGATGCCAGTGCCGCGCGCCCATGGTCAGCGTGTCCAGCGAGCGCCACCCGCTCTACAACCGCGTGAGGACTGGTCAGATCGCCAACTGTGCGCTGCCCTGCCACAACCCCTTCTTTAGCCAGGATGAGCGCGCCTTCACCGTCTTCTGGATCGGGCTGTGGTCAGTGCTCTGCTTCGTGTCCACCTTCGCCACCGTGTCCACCTTCCTCATCGACATGGAGCGCTTCAAGTACCCCGAGCGGCCCATCATCTTCCTCTCGGCCTGCTACCTCTTCGTGTCGGTCGGCTACCTGGTGCGCCTGGTGGCGGGCCATGAGAAGGTGGCCTGCAGCGGCGGGGGCGCGGGCGCGGGGGGCGCAGGGCCCGGCGCAGGGGGCGCAGCGGGCGGTGCGGGGGCCGCGGGCGCGCGCGGCGAGTACGAGGAGCTGGGCGCCGTGGGGCAGCACGTTCGCTACGAGACCACCGGCCCCGCGCTGTGCACAGTGGTCTTCCTGCTGGTCTACTTCTTCGGCATGGCTAGCTCCATCTGGTGGGTCATCCTGTCGCTCACCTGGTTCCTGGCGGCTGGCATGAAGTGGGGCAACGAGGCCATCGCTGGCTACTCGCAGTACTTCCACCTGGCCGCCTGGCTGGTGCCCAGCGTCAAGTCTATCGCCGTGCTGGCGCTCAGCTCGGTGGACGGCGACCCGGTGGCTGGTATCTGCTACGTGGGCAACCAGAGCCTGGACAACCTGCGGGGCTTCGTGCTGGCGCCGCTGGTCATCTACCTCTTCATCGGCACCATGTTCCTGCTGGCCGGCTTCGTGTCGCTCTTCCGCATCCGCTCAGTCATCAAGCAGCAGGGCGGCCCCACCAAGACGCACAAGCTGGAGAAGCTCATGATCCGCCTGGGGCTCTTCACCGTGCTCTACACCGTGCCCGCAGCCGTCGTGGTGGCTTGCCTTTTCTATGAGCAGCACAACCGCGCGCGCTGGGAAGCAGCGCACAACTGCCCCTGCCTGCGCGACCTGCAGCCGGACCAGGCGCGCCGGCCGGACTATGCAGTCTTCATGCTCAAGTACTTTATGTGCCTGGTGGTGGGCATCACGTCTGGTGTGTGGGTGTGGTCGGGCAAGACGCTGGAGTCCTGGCGCGCGCTGTGCACGCGCTGCTGCTGGGCCAGCAAGGGCGGCCCGGGGAGCGCGGGGGGCTCGGGGCCAGGGGGCGGTGCGGGGCCCGGGGCCGGCGGGGGCTCGCTTTACAGTGACGTTAGCACCGGCCTGACCTGGCGGTCTGGCACGGCCAGCTCGGTGTCCTACCCGAAGCAGATGCCATTGTCCCAGGTCTGAGCAGAGGGCGGAGCCCCACCCACCCCCACCCCCGCTCAGGGACCCTGAAAGGGCGGAGGTTCCCATGCGTCACCGTGTTGATTGCTATTAGCATGATAATGAACTCTTAATGGTATCCATTAGCTGGGACCTAAATGACTTGCTCAGAACACAGTACCTGGCATGGAAGCCTCCTGGCCCCCTCGCCTCCTCTGACACTTGGAGCTCCTCCTGGCGGACTGCGTGGCGCTCTAGCTGCGCTTGCTGTGCCGAGAGCCCCAGCAGCAGCTTCGCCCGAGGCCGCCTTTCCTCCCTCTGGACTCTCCGCGTGGACTCTCCCTCCCGCTGAATCCTGGAGGAGGGAGGGCAGCGACCTGACAGGATTGCACGGTTTGAGTATTCTTAATGACCAGGCAGATGCCTTAAATAAACAAGATATGTCTTAATTATACACCCCAAGTAAATACGGGTTTCTTACATTAGAGGATGTATTTATATAATTATTTGTTAAATTGTAAAAATGTGTAAAATATGTATATACCCAAAGATATACATTGTGTACATTTTTTTGTAAAAAGTTTAGAGGCTACCCCTGTAAGAACAAATATAAGTATTCTATTTTGTCAATAAAATGACTTTTGATAAATGATTCAAACACTGCCCGCTCCCCCGCCTCTTCTGAGCTGTCACCTTTCCAGTGCTTGCTAAGGACGCATGGGGAAAATGGACATTCTCTGGTTTGTCCCTCTGTACACTGACCTTAGGCATGGAGAAAATTACCTGTGAACCTCTAGTTCTCAAACTGTTAGCAGAGTAAATACCACTGGGACTGAAATCAAAACTGAGTTTCTGCACCTTCTCCAATGATGGCATTTGAATAGTAGCCCTTTGCTGATCCATGGATTACAACTCACTTTAGAGCGTGGAAATGGGACTTTTGCAAAGATAGAAATTCCACTTAGGCCTTGTTATTTATCTTGTATGATATCACTAAAGGTTTCCAAACCCCACATTCATATCTCGTGTCTGTGATTTTAACAAGCACCTGGTTTTTCAGGAACTGGTCACTGTGGAAGAGGGGAGGTGGACATCCCAAGCCAGAGGGTCCCGCAGGACAAGTCACTTGACAACCTGGTGGTGTGGCAGGCGCTCTTTACTGGATTAAACTAACGGGTTAACATCTTAATAACCTTCCATGCTTGTGTATATCAAATGTGCTTCTTTTTCTAGAGAAAAGCTATTGTTCCTCTGTCAAGACTAAGCTAATTTATTTGAGCAGAAGGCTGTTGAATTAGCAGAAGAATGCTCTGGCAATTGTTGAACTTTTTACCTGTCTGCCTAGTGGCTGCGCACATCATTCCTTTAAGTGGAGCTAAATGAATAGGGTTAATCTGTAGGGAACTTGGTCTTTTGAGTTTGAAAAACTTTGATCTTTTCTCCTCTCCAAATGTGCTGTATAGTCTGAAGTTTCTTTCCCTGCTGCCTGGCTCCTCTTGCTGCAGGCCAATTGGCCACCGCGGAGCCTTAAAGTTCTTCCATTAAAGGGCTGTGGGACTTTTACTTTAAAAAGCAGAGAGAGCGAGGGAGAGGAAGACTTGTAACAGTTAGTGAAGACCAGAGGCACAAGTGCGCGCAGCCTTTTAAACAGCTTTCCCGGGCATTGTTAGCCAGCCCGCAGGCAGCTAGGCATGGGTTGAGGCATTATAGAAAAGGGCTCTGAATGCCCTACAGGTGGTCTGCACATAATCCCCCAATTTAAAGCTTCTTCCTTTGCTGGACAATTGCATTACAAAACTCCCTTCTTTTTCGCTCCTAATTGAACCAATGAACTATTATAAACTACAAGTTTTTCTTAAAAAAAAAACAAAAAAAAACCCAAAAAAACCCTCGGTGCCTAAATTCTATTGACTAAATTCTGGCAAGTTTTCTGAACCAAACCTTTAAAAGCATCGGAAGTGAAAGCTTCTTCAGCAGACATTTCTTTCTGAGATATTTTTATTTCTTATGCTTGTTTTTTTGGGGTTGATTAGCAATAATTTAAAAGTAATTGGTGAGGTTGTGTGTTCACGATGAAAAGATAGCCGCGGGTTCCTTATTAGCCTGCCAGTCACGATGAGGAATGGGCAGCTACCCTGCTAAGTTAGGGCAGAGGCGTCAATCTCCGTGGGGTGGGAGGGGCTGGCTGTGTGCACTCTTTGGGACATTTGTTCTCTGTTTTAATGAAATATTTAAGAGTTTGAAGGAATTTTTTTTCAAATTAATAGGTTGAAAATGACTCTCTGCTGGTTTCTCTCGTGCAGGAGCCTTAAGAAGAGTTTCCTGGCTGTGATGTTTTGGAAATCCTTTCCAGAGTCATGGTTGGTGTTGATTGATTTTTATAAATTGGGTGTGCACTAAGAATAACCATACTCCTTATCTCTTCAATTTTGTTTTTGAAAGTCAGGCACTGTAAAATCTTCACCTTGCCAGCAGTTGTATTCATCCTGTTCTGTGACTTAGGTAACCATAGTACACTTCGTGGGATCCACGGGATGACGCAGGTGGTGGTGTGTATACGCCAGCCATGGTGAACCACGCATGCTCAGTCAGAGCTCAGAACTTTGAGAACAGGGCTTTACAATGTGGGATGGAAGTGAGCTCAAAGTCTCGCGTTAGCATATTGCTTTTCTAATGTGACGACGGTTCATCAGTGACATCTTTTCATCCTATGATACAGAGGGAAATGCTCAACTTTAAAGCTTTTTACCTTCTTAATCCTTAATATAAATATAGTCTTGTAAAGTGCCATATTTAATAATTTTACAAACTGGCTACAGTGTGCCCAATCCAAGCAAGGTTATAGAGCCAGCAGAAACCTTCCTGACATTCTGAGGAGAGCTTCAGTGAGAAGAACTGCCCCGTCACCACTAGGGGGCAGAGGCTAGCATTCAACACAACGCCTGGTTCTTTGCCTTTAAAGCCAAAACTTGTATAAAAAATTCACCAATACCCAAATAGCCTAGAAAAAATCATCAAGTTGATTTTAAGGCTGGGAAAAGGTCAGAAAGGTCTCTATAGGTCTATTTGTGTTCAACAAATGAATGAGTTGAGTAACCAGGATACCCCTTTGTGCTGCTAGGTGTGTCCTTAATTGCTATATGAAACATGTTAGTTTTTGAAACTTTTGTCAAATACTTGGGAGTGGGGGAGGTGTGGTTACTTGTGATTAGATCAATGCAAATAAAATCTAATATGGTTAAAACCTCTAGCAAAGCCAAAGCTCATTAAAGTTGTTTACAGGGTTACATGGAACATGTTGTTTTTGCTTTATAATAAATGCGAGTCAAAGGTACCATGAAACAGAAGGGAGAAATGTTTATTAAAAAGTTTAAGTAGCAAACTGTGTCACATTTCTTTCTTCACCGGCAGGTGTCTGAGATATTTACATCCAGGGGAAGGAAACCAGATTGTCTTGTTAAAAGAAAAGGACAGAAAGAGGTTACTTGGAAAAGCTCAGACACAATTCAAAGCACAGGAGCAAATACTACTGAGACACAGATCTCAAATTTGTGTAGTGACCTCCTTCCCAGCTTGGTCCTATGCTGCCCTCTCGTGGTAGAGCAAAGTGGTAGAACCTGCGGGATCCTCAACTGGTCCTGTCTGCTGAACAGACCCACTGACACAACCTATGGGCACTGATGTTCATAATTTTGAGTTCTTTCTTCTAGGAAAAAGACCCCAAAGTTGTATATGTCAAGAAATCCTTGAGTCATAGATTACTTTCATTAACTTCAGTTAATGAAAGTTAGGATTTAAACTGTGTTGAAATCAAAAAGGGTATCTTTTTTTAAAAAAATGATCTTCTGAGATACTTTTATTTAAAGAAATGGGTGTTTGCGAAAGATCCACCACAGTGCATCTTTTAATGCCAGAATGGATAATAAAGAGTTGAGGTGGGGTGTTGTTGACATGTGCGTGGACGATGATGGCAGCCCAGCAGAGGCTCCTTGGGATACTGAGGATGCTGTGGGTGGGAGGGACACAGTTGCCCCAGGATCTATCCAGGTGCTCAAGGAAATACTCTAAAGAGTAGAAGCCACTATGGACAACAAGGTGGGCCAGAGGGAAGAGGGAGCATCTGCTTAGGCTGGAAGGAGGAGGCCAGAAGACCAGGGTAGGAAGGATTAGCATGAGTTCGGAGGACAGGCTGCTTCGTCTTGTTCCTGTGAACCCGAGTGGCTGAGAGGCTGTAGGAGGGAGGAGACATTGGGCAGGATGAACAAAACTTTAGGGGTCACCCACCAGGACCGTGGACTGTCATGTGGAAGACCCCAGGGCAATCCAAGACCCTGCTACCCAGCATCAGTGTCGGAGGGATGTGGCTCCTCCATCTCTTACACAGGATCCAAGCCCCTGTTCTGGTGCTCAGTGAGGTCCAGCCCCAAGTCCCTTTTGCTACAGGCCAGGAAGCCAAGGCATAGAGACAACTATGTGTGCTCAGGGACAGGGCCAGGGCCAGGAGCAGAATTGCTGGTCCTGCCTGTCATTCCCACCCCATGGGCCTATCCTGCTGCCCTGCTCCCCTTATAACCCTCCACGGCCAGCACTCTGCAGGTTTAGAGCTGAGAAGCTGGGCCAAAAGGCCCAAAGCCACCCGCTCTCATTCACAGTAATGTAGTAGTTGCCACGTGGCTATTTTCCCAGCTGATGTGAGATTCTGAGCTGCCAGGACAGGAAGGAGGGGCGGAGCAGCCCATTACTCACCAAGTGCACACTGGGAAGGGGGCCAGATGTGGAAAATGTCTGCGCTGGCAGCAGAGGCTGGAGCCTTTCAGGGTGGCCTGAGCAGGGCAGGGTAGAATGTGAGTCCATGTAGGGAGGCGGAGGCAGAGGGAGCAAAGGGCACCAGCCCCGGCGTCACAGGAGATAAGGAGAAGCAGGCAATGATGGTGGTATCTGAACAGACAAGTGACAGAAAATGGCAGAAGAAATAGCCAGCCAGTGCCAAAGTTAGGACACAGTGTGTTGTTATGTTTCATAGCTAGATGTCCCTCCAAAGCCCTATGGAGTCATAGATAGAGGTGGCTGGATCTAGACTGTGTGACGCTAGGATTGGAGGGTATCCCTCCTTGGATGGCACCACCCAAAAGGTAGATAACCTGGAAGGGATAAAAGGCACAGAAAGAAATCTGCCACATCTGCTACTTCTGCTACTTCTGCTCTGTTGCCTTTCTGCTTTCTGCCTATCATGACATGTTTCCCCTCTGCAGTGCCTCTCTGCCATGCCACCTCATCTTGGAGCCAGCCAAGTATGGACTGAACCCTCTACAAACTGTGAGCCAAGATAAACTTTACCTCCTTTAACTTTGGGTATCAGCTATTTTGTCTCAGCAATGACAAAAGTCACTAAGGTACAGTGCAATTAAGCAATCAAGTCTGAGTGATTTTTGAGCCATGAATACTATTAATCATAGAGGATGAAAGCACTAACTGATGTCACCTTATTTCTACTCTAGAGAATCATGCTCTAAATTAAATGGGAAAACAATTTTCACTGATTTCTCCATAATACCTGGTTCTAAGTATCTAACACCTAGCAGCTATTCTCACCCCTACATACCTGTCAGAATCGCTTAGGGTGTTTAAAAAAATTACCAATGTCTGATTTATGCTCCAGTTACTACTGTCATCCAACCTACTTGTATTGGAAATGGCTGCTTTTTTTTTTTGGTCGCTAAAACTATTTAGGAAGAAGCAGGAGCGCCCCCACGTGGTTCACAGAGAGACCCGCGTCCTCTGTTGATTTCACCACACAGAGTAGCTGGGAGGACTCTGCTTGCTCACCCGTAGAGAAACAACCCAGCATCATGCACAGAGGACACTCTGTTTTCAGTTTGTAAGGTCTGTTAAACCAGAAATAAAGCCAACAATCATGACATTGTAGTAATTAGAAAGATAATGAAATGTCCTTTCTTGGTTCAGTGCATGTTCATTGTCTGAGACTAATTAGGTTAGGCCCAAAGGTCCTGCCTGCAGTGCCCCAGGCTGGACACGACTCTGACAGGTGCTCCCAGGGAAGCAGGGCCCGAGCTGACAGCGGGCAGGATGCTGGCCACCTGTGGAGATGCACTCTCCAGTCTTGAACCTGGAGGCTCTTTCCTAATACCGCTAAAATTCTAAAGTGGGAATGACTGAACCCAGGGCCCTTGGCCCTGAGCTACATCTCCAGATATTATTTTTTATCTTGAGACCAGGTCTCGTTGTGTTGCCCAGGCTGGAGGCTTGAGTTTGCCATCCTCTGTCTCAGTCTCCCCAAGCGCTGGGATTACAGGCATGTACCAACATGCCCGAGTAGAATTATGACCTCTATTCAATGCAGAAATCTTTTTCTGAATATCAGGAAGGAAGTCATGAGTCTTTCATCAAAGATCCAGAAAATGCCGAGGGCAGTAGCTTATGACTGTAATCCCAGCGTTCCGGAAGGTTGAGGCAGAAGGATCACAAGTTAAACTCAGCCTGAGCAACTTAGTGACTTTTAGGACACTGTCCGGAGGGGGGAAAAAAAGTGGGAGTTGTGGATACAGCCTAGTGTAAAGGCGCTGGTTCAAGCCTCCGTGCTGAAGAAAAATAAAAGAAACTGAGCTTCATTTGCAGGTAAATGCTGAGGATCCCTGATGCTGTGCAATGCCTGTATTTTAGGGAAGTGACGAACCCCGGAGGTGATGTCTATCGTTTGGGTCTTAAATGTCCCCTCAGGCCCATGTGCAGAATGGGGGCTGGGTCTCCTGGATGTGCTCCCGGAAGGTGGGGGGGTAGGCTTGTGGGAGCTTGTCAAGTCTTGGGGGCCTCCCTGAGGGAAGTGGGGGGACCCAGCCCCTCACTCCTCCTCGTTTTTTTCTTCCTGTCGTTGAGGTGAGTGACGCTGCTGCACCCCTCGTCCCTGTCCAGCAAGTGTGCGGTCCTTGGTCAGTTACCGAGTCTTTCCCTGCGCTTCATCCTCTGAAAACGTAGGATCAAGTCGTACCTCTGTGTAGGGTTGTGATGAGGGTTAAATTGTAATTAGAATAACAGTGTGTAGGACAGTGCCTGCCGGGCATGGCTGGGAGGGAGCTTGTTTGATCACACAGATTGTCTCTATGCGCGTCTGTCCTCTTTATTCATGCCACTGTTACTTTAAAAATAAAGTCGCACGGGTGTGAACCACTGTTCAGCGTACAGTCCTGCTGAACAGAAGAAATGTTTGGTCCACCTGCGTTTTCATGAAGTGGTTCCCCAGCATTTCCACAGCACCCACTAAACCCAGCTGTCTTTCCTATCTCCACGCCCTGGCTCTTGGCAGCCACTATTCTGCTTTGTTTCTATGAAACATATTTATGCATTAAACCCTAGGGATACTTCACACAGATCTATCTTTTCATGACTGCTGTATCTTGCTTAACATTGTCCAGCTTCATGCGCATTGTAGTGTGTCCTAATTTGTGTTCTTTTCCAGGGCTGAGTAATGTAGCACATTTTATTTATCTCGCATCCCCCTCTTGGCTGTTGTGAACAGTGCTGCCATGCACGTGGTCGGGATCTGCAGTTTGTGGGCTGTGAGTTTAGAACCCTGGTGCAGAGCGAAGCTTGCTTCACCCTTGACTTTATCTGCTCCCTGCCTGCTGTTTGTCTGTCCATTAACGATTCACCCAGTATCCATCCACATATTGACCCGGGTATCCCATCTACACTTCTTAATCTTTGTAGCAGAATAAGAAAGGCTTTGCTACAGTAGCAAACTACTCTAAAACCTCAGGCTCTTGACAGGACAGGAAATAACAACAATTAACACACACCCAGCACGTGTCAGGAATGAGTCAGGCACTCAGAAATCTAGTTTGACCACAGCTCTCTTTTGGCGTGTGTTTCCATGACCCTTCCATGACCTTCACTGGCAATGAGTGTACCGATGTGTGTACTTGTTCTTCATGATTCTGCTTAGAAGTGACGCCACGTGTCACTCCACGTGTGCTATTGTCCAAAGCAACTCACGTGCTGCAGGGAAGTCATCTTACCATTTGCCCAGAACAAGCAAAACTGAGAGGATCTGGGCCGCAGCATTCATGACTCCCCGCACTCACATATGCTCCCGAGTCCTCTCTTCCATGGTAACTTCCGCTCTCTGCTGACCACCGCAAACTGAATACACAGACAGCTAGACCGAGGGCCAGTGTGAGCTCCCACCTTCGTCCTTCCAGGTGTTCTCATGTGAGACACTAATGACACGATCAACACAAAAAATAGTAAGCCTTAAATCACAACTCACAAAAAATATGAAGAAATCCAAGGTGATGCACTCCTCGGTGAGATGATTGTGCCACGCATGGTGCTCATCAGGACCAAGTGTCAGTGCTATAAAGGAAAAGTGCTCCACTATCTGCTTAAAATTTGCACTGCTCTATAAGTCCACATATTCAACACTGAGTTGTTGAGCACCTACTACACACAGAGAACCGGAAAGTACTTCTCTGTCCATAAGCACCATGCTAAGAGAGGCATTAAGGGAAGCATATTCTGTTATGACAAGTTCTTCATGTGAAACTAACCAAACAATGGGGAAAGTAAAATGCAACAGTGAGACTAAAGAAGTGAAAGAACAGAGAAGAAATATTATGATAAGAAAAGCTTAGAGGAACCTAAAAGAAAACAAAATCCTGCAGCCACATGAGCAGTGTTTCACCTGTATACAATTTCTAGACTTCAGTCTTGATATTCTATAAGCTGGAAAACTTTGTATTACACTGGAAATTTGGATTTCATATGAAGGAAATGACTAAGTTTGAAATGCTTTCAGCTTAAAATGACTCACATACTCTTAAGATTAACAGAACCTCATACTGTATTACAATTTTTTAAATTTGCACTTCAAAAATCCTCAAAGGATTTAGCAGTTTGAGACCAAAGACTGGATTTTTCCAAATCACACAGAAGCTTTTAAATCCAGGTTGAGTCTAATTAAAAGATGAATGTGGTGAGTTCCATAAGACTTTCCAAAACAATCATGTTGTGCCAACTCAAGAAGGATTCGTTCAAGACTAACACAGATGTTTCCAGATTCAGTGAAGAAAAGGCCGGTCTGGAGTAGGTCAGTAACTCTGAGGCCCCTAAGGTTACTGATTTAGCATTGTTATAATCTGCTCATTCAATTGTGAGAGGAGTGTCAATTTAACAATTAAAGTTGCAAATTCTTCTTGGATTACCAGCTATGTTATTTCCTGAGCACAATCAAGACTACCAAAGTAACCCAGACGTTCACGGAGCGCCAGAGACCTCCACTCTGAGCCTAAGTCTAACATACTTGGCTCATCACTCTCCAAATGAGCCTCTTGGGGGCTCCCTGCCAGCCCAAGGATGGTAACCCATTTGAACAGGAGGAAACATATCTCTGAAGTTCCTCCAGCTCTTTCTGTGTCCTTTTGTGGACTACCATATTTCTTTCTCATGTACTGAAATCCAAGGTGTGATACTTTGTTTACACAGAAGCTTATCATGAGTCCCTTTGCTAACCAAACCTGTCAGAACTCAAAAGGAGCACAGCATTTGCCCTGTCGGTGGATTTGTGAGACATAAAAATGTAATAAAAGCTGGGCATTGTGATATAGGCCTATAAACCTAGAATTTAAGAGGCTGAGGCAAGAGCATCACCAAGTTTCAGACCTAGGTTTATTAGCAGGTTCAAAATAGAAGAGATTTATATGTGTAAGAGAGTTCTCCAACACCCTATCCATCCTCTACAAAGGAAAGTGCACATGATCCTTTCCCTTAGACTGACCCAAAGGAGTCTCTGTTGAATCTCGGTGGCCTCACTTGGAGAAACATTACTGACATTATGTTTGTTCCTTAGGCCTATCTGGTCCATACGCACAGAAGCAAATCCCCATCACCGTAGCCCTCAGTGCTCATGGCTACTGTTCACAGCCCACAGCCTGTCCTGCCTCTGCTTTCTGGCCCCAGCTCCACACGTGAAGCCCTCCAGCTCTCCATCTTGCCTCTGGGCCTGGCATTTGCCCTTGATTTTGCGATGCAGCAGAGCTGCTACCACATACACAAACATGACGGTTGTGTCTCAAAGCTCTTCTTGCTCCTTTGGGATCAAATACCAGATCTCTACCCACAAGAAGTCCAGGGCACTCCCACATTTGCTCCTGCGTTGCTCATAATCATTTCTCTAGTCCATCATGCTCAACAAAATATACTTGACCCATGCAGGAAGGCTTTTTTCCCACTGCTTTTGGATTTTTTAAAGCTAACCAAGCTTGAAGACTTAATTCAAAATGTAAGTCTTTAAGTGGTAATTTCAAATTACCAGCTACAGGTGAATTACTCACCTAGAAAAATTCTATTAATTATAGAAACATCATTTCACACCTGTTTTAATGGCATGTTAGATTAGGGCTTATGTCATTTTTGATATTTAAATTGTGTATCAAAAGAAGGTGAAAGTTACTTATGCCCACAACAGATCATGTGCAGCCTGAGTATCTTATAAAGGGTCCAAGTGCAAACACACTCATAGGAAGAGATGTGTAGAATGAGTTAATCAACTTCTTGGAAACCCTCAGAGGTAAAAATCAGCAGTTGGCAAAGATGTTACCTCTGTGACACAGCATAGCATCCCTCTGTGCTCCTCAACCTCAGAAACAGTCTGGGAAGAGCCTTGTCCAAGCCAAGAGTTGATTACAGGGTGGGAGTGCTTTTCCCATCCCGAGCCAAAAGCTCACAGGAGTTACTGGGGCATGAAGGAACAGGGGGTTTTGAATCAGACCTAAATTCCTCCTGCAGTTTCCTCTACTGTGTGATTGTGGAAAGATCAGCAGTGGGCCCTGGATTCCTCTCCTGCAGAATGGTACTCATGGGGCTGGAGCTGCCCAATTGACACCTTCCTCTAACCAAGGGACATCAGGTGACCTCTCTTGTGAGCCCCTGGTCGGGTGCCTGTATAGTTCCTGATAGCGGCAATCCCAGACCTCTCTTCCCAATGCCTCTATCTCATGAGCTGGCAATAACCCTCAACTCCTGTGGGTGTCTTCATCTGCCCCTTCCGTTGCCCTTTCCTCTGGTCTCAAAGACTTCTCTCCTACCTACAGCCACTCCCGTGCCTATGGTCATCAGGTGATCTTCTGTCAAGTCTAATAACTGCCCTGTTCTCCTTTCCTTATTGTGTCTTTCACGTGACCTTTGTGTGGCCTTGGCTTCATATGCTTTAAGTTTCTCCTATTTGCGTCCAAGCACCACCGGGTACGGTGGTGGGAAACATGGAATGGACAGGAGCTCTCTGAATAGCTCCTGTACATCGAGTGTCACGCAGTATCATACTGCTCTTCTGCGTGTCACAGCACACTGAGCTGGAAGGTTCAGGCAAGGCACGGACACAACCTGGAACACAGGAAGTTCTTGTTAGGTGTCAGCATATGATGAATACACAGTACAGCTCACCACGCAGGAGGTCAGGGGACAGAGAGAAAAGTTGAGGGCACTGAGAAAGGACAGCCCCGAGGAGCCAATGGGCACAAGATGGCAAAGTCGTAGCACCAAAGGCACAGCTTGTTCCTATTCCCCACTGAGGAATGAAGGCTGCCCGCATCCTGTCGTCTGTAGGAGACATTGCTGCTCATCTCATGGGGCGGGGAGTTACTCACAGAACACAAACTTCATGGTCAAATATCCTGATCTTGTTGATCATTCTCTCGTATATCATCCCACACCTTACTCAAGCAGCAGATTTATAAAATGTGCTCAACAAAGGCACAAACAGAATGAGTCATTTTCAATACTTATCCTTATTTTACTTCTAAAGGAGTAAAACTCCCTTAATCCAACATTAACAGCAAATACCATATTTCTATGTTGAAGAATGGGCCCTTTTTTAATAGATGAGAAAATAAAGATCAACCAACATGTCAAGGTCCTGCGCTAATCAGATGTGGAAATGTTTCCTTGCTCCTCCACTCCGGTCTTAATCTCCATCTTAACTTCTCTCTGCAGACCCCCCTGGGTGCATAACCAAGGTTGATGAACTTGCTTTAGCACAAGGCTTTTTGCATTTCCTTCTAATGGTCATTCCCACACACCTCCTCTATATAATTACTGAATTTTCATTTCTGAAGGAAATGGCACTGGATATACTTAGCATAAACTTTAATAATGCCTGAGGCTTTTGTCAGATCAAATATCCCAGGTGAGAAAGACCAATTTATAGACTCTTAATTGCCTCTCAAATACCAGTTCTGAGATCAAAAGAATTTTAACTTTCTAAAGGGTAAAAAAAGGAGGGGGAATTCTTAAATGCCAAACAACATCTGATTTTGTAAATCGAGGGTGAAGATCTTACACACTTTGCAGACCCCTTACTTGACCATGTATAGCAGGAGAGGGTTTTGTAGCCACTTAGTAAAAAGCTGGAAGGAACAGTCATAAAGGAAGGATGACACACAGCTGCTACACAGCTTCCCAAGCAGCCCCGCCAGGGGCTTCCAGGGTCCGGCCCTTACCACAAACCTTCATGTCAAGCCAGACCTTTGCAGATTGCAGCCCAGTCATGTGAAAAACTGCACACAGGGACAATCAGATGTTTGTGGGCAATAAAGAAAATAAATAAGAAAGTGAAATAAATCAAAAAATGTATTAGGGAAATTCTATCGTCCCCACGAGGATGAATCATTGTCTTAAGTCACCTCCTGTTTTTGAGACCAGATTGTCACAGTTTTGTTAGCCCTTCCATTCTTACCTCCTCTGTCATCCAAAGCAACTTCACAGAATGCCCAGATCTACTGAGAATCTTTAAATCCCGCCTTCTCTGGGCAGAAGTGAGATAGAAAAGAGTGGAGTGAAAAGAATAAGCAACAACAGGTAAGTATGGTCAAGCAAGAATACCATAAACAATAAATTTGAGTTTTACTTGGGTGCTCAGAAATGTTCTATCTCAAATATGGTCCAAGAGAGGCCTCTGCTGGCAGGATTGGTGTAGGATGAGGGTGAGGAGCGTGTCTAAGCCTTTGGACCCCTCCTCCCTCTAGGAAATATGTTGTTACCCATTCCTGGAGAGATTTGCTGCCAGTGATCATCAGGCCCTCTGTGATTCCACAGCCCGAGAACCACCTGCCAGCGCTACACGCCTGTGTCCTCTCCGGGGTTCTCCCAGCAGCCCACAAAGCAAGGCACGGCTCCCTGTGCCTTTAACCCGGAGAGGACACCTTCACAGAGCAGCAGCACTGAGGACTCTGCTAGGATCTCTCCCACCTCACTCTGCTGGTGCTCATGCAATAAGTTAATATTTTAAAGCTTTGCAGAAAGAAACAGAAGTAAAACATTAAGTGTAGAAGAAGGTTCACGACACAATAAATACTGGTCTATCAATGTAGCTCTCGGGATATGAAATCTGATTTCCAGCCTGTTGCTAGATGCGGAGAGACTGGTGTGAAGGACAGAAGCTCCTGGCGCAGAGGCTGGAGGGAAGGAACCAGCCCAGAGACAGGTGGGGATGTGCAGGGCCCCTCCCCCAGGATGGCCGGAGAAGTGGGTGGCCAATTATACCCTGCCATGGGCCACACTGTCACGCGCCTCTCTCTTCCTTCTACCTGGGGAAGGATAAAACCTTTTTCTCCTAAATTCGGGCGCTTTTTTGTTCGGTGCTAAGGATCAGACACAGGAGGGAAGGCGCTAAGCAAACACTGTGCCACCAAGAGAACCCACAGCCCCTATTTACTTATAATTTCCCAGATTCCTCAAGAAACACATTTTATCTGGGTTCAAGTTATGAGATGACATAGTCTCAGAGTTCTTCTGGTCTCTTCAACTTGTCATGTAAGACCAAGGAAGGAGATGGCCCTCAAATTGAAAGTTCTCTGAAGAGGGGATGGCTCTGTATTGACAACAGACTGTACTGCACATGTGTGTACATGCACATACACACACACACACACACACATGGGGGGTAGGCCATCCATTTCATTTCTAAGAAGTATTCATCCCTTTTATCGCACAGCACAACCAAAACACAGCTGGCAGGACTTACCAGCCTCTGCCGCTAAGCTCCCCCTGGCAGCGCAGGGAAGCTGCAGTTAGGGGGCATTGCCAGGGCAGAACTCAGCAAAGCTGTGCCCCCAAATTTAGGTGCCCCTTCCTGGAGTGAAAGCATCACTCTCTACATCGCTTCCTGACTGAAACTAAACTTATTTCCCAACCCCCTCCCCAAATTTGAAAGTAGATCTCACAGTAGCCGGCAGCATCCTATTAAAAGAGGGGTAGCTCTTATTAATTCCACAAATAGTACCTTTCTTGGCCAAACACACAATGCTTTATTCGTACAATGCCATGGAGCCGCAGAATCTCTTTCCCTTTTGTCTCTGCAGGTAACCAGCTGTGCGTGCTGGGCCAGAGAATGGTACCACCAGTGCGTCCTGCCTCTACTAGACACCTCGGAACCACCTGCACACTGCTCTGGAAAGAGATCTGTGAGTTCAAGTCCTCAGAAAGTTAAACGACCTCTCACGAGCCCTTTGTACTATGCAAACCCAAAAGGTACAATAAGTACACACGTGCGCACTTAAACTGCAGTCTTCTTAGTGAACATGAGCAATTTAGGGGACCGTCCCTAAGAAGCAGCAGTTTGGGTTCTACCCAATCAATCAGTTCTATTCATTTTGCCTGTTCTCTTCCAGAGGTCTCTGTAGAACAGTGCAAATGTCCATGGCTTTCAGAGGTGCACCAGCTCACCTTAGCAACATTTGCTGCAGGGAAGCATGACCCTGTTCCTCCACTAGTTCATATTTGGGTTCCAGAGAACAGTGCACAAGTCTAGAACTGGCCCAATAGCTCTTTCCCTTTCTCTCTCTCTCTCTCTCCTTAGGAGAGAGATATATATCTCAGAGCCATGTGACCAGCCAGGAGGGTGCAGGAGGCCAGAAGGACAGCGGCTGGTCAGGTGGCTCCGAGAGACAGAGGGGCACGCCTCTGGGTCCATATATGTATATATATGAGAGAGAGAGAGACAGGGTCTCACGTTGTAGTTCAGGCTGGCCCCGAACTCACTATGTAGTCTAGCTTAGCCTCAAACTCACAGCAGTTCTCCTGCCTTTGCCTCCTGAGTGCTGGGGTTATAGGCATGAGCCACCATACCCGGAACTGCAGTATGTGGTTACCTGGGATCAAACTCAGGACCTTGCACTTGCCAAGCAGATGCCAGAACTACTGGGCTAAATCCCTGGCCCTCTTTCCCGTTCTCTTTACCAAGGGGAGCTGGCTTGCCCTGCTCTGTACTGAGTGTCACCTCCCCTATGCTCACTTTCAAGCAGCAGACAAGCTCCAAGACAGTCACACTTGAACTGAGAAAGCACCAAAATCAGAACCAGTGACCCCAAAAGGGCAGGGAGGCCGTCAATGAAACCCTTCTCGAAACCTGCTGGCTTTCAGTGTCCCCTGTGCACACAGAAGCCTGAGACGGCGCTCTGAGCCTTTCTCCTGCTCTGCACTAGAACTAGACTCTCCAGCATCACCGCTGCGCTGCCCGCAGAGGGCCTGGGCGAATCCTGGCCTGAAAGCCTTGTGACAAATCCTTGGCCACTCGGCCACCGTGGAAGTCCTATCTCCACGCAGAGAGCAGCCACTCAGTCACTCACGGCTCACCCCGCACCCTGTGCGATAATGACACCGCACTCCAAGCCAGTTGCCTCTGAGCTCTGCTCTGTGTACGCGCCACTGTCCCTTCACACCGCAGAGCAGGAAGCATGTGATGGCAACACACTCAGGGTTCACTTTATTAAAGAGGTCAGCTAATGTCTCTACTGATGCATAACAAGTTCTCATGTAGCCAAATCCTAGTAATTCACAGACAAAGCCACGCATCCCGAGCTCCCTCCTGTGGGCCCGGACGCGTCACGTCAGGTCCCGGCCGCGGGGAGCGTGAGGCCGCAGACCAGGAGGCGCCGCACAGTCCTCGGCCCGCGCCCCGCACTCTCGGTCAGGTCAGTAACCAGCTAGACGTGGACGTTCACGCCGACGGCTTTTCAACAGAAAGTGCCAATTGACTTAAATCTGCGTCCGCTCTCCCAGGAAGTCTGTGCGTCCTTCCGGCAGCTCACCGGCTCCCAAGAAGTCGGCTGAGCGCCGGACTGTGCCATGCGCGTCTTCAGCGCAAAACCACCCGCCCAGGCCGCGGCTCTGCTGTGGAACTGTCCCCCGGCCCCGCACCGGCCCCGCACCGCGCCGCTGTCCTTTCACACCCACTCGGACTTCTTGGTTCTCAGGTAGGGGACGCTGCCAGAGGGGGCCAGGCGCTCAGGAGGGTGCAGGAGGCCAGAAGGACAGCGGCTGTTCAGGTGGCTCCCAGAGGCGGAGGGGCCCGCCTCTGGGTCCTGGGCCGCCTCTCCGCGGCACCTGCCTCCAGGCCCCCTGTGGGCCGTGGGCACCTTGCCGCTGGCTGAGGACAACCCCTCACTCCCGTCTTCATCCAGCAGTCCCACTTGGCCCGAAGCGGCAGAATGACCGCTGGAGCTGAGGGCACGCTGCCCCCCGAGCCGCCCGTCAGGGAGAGAGGGCACCGCCTCTAACTCCCTCCTGTCCTCTGCATCCA
Organism: Petromus typicus; assembly: GCA_004026965.1. Taxonomy (NCBI): domain Eukaryota; kingdom Metazoa; phylum Chordata; class Mammalia; order Rodentia; family Petromuridae; genus Petromus; species Petromus typicus. The sequence continues at coordinate 20,227 of PVIR01022265.1, forward strand.
CCTGGCTGGACTTGCTCCCCTTAGCGAGGCCGGGAGGGGATGCCCTGGCTCCACACTCCTGGCTGCTCCAGGAGCTGCTGGCGCTCTGCCGCGGGCCTCGCCTCCGGCTAATCCTCCTCCGCACGCTGCAGACCAGATCCACCACGCTGAGAAGGAGGGAGAGGACACTCATGGCCCAGGTGAAAAGCGTCATGATGGACTTCTCTGTGGGCCGAGACACGTAGCACTCCACCACGCTGGAGCACGGGGAGTGCGTGCAAGAAAATCTCTTGGGGACCAAAAGCCCAAAGAGGAGGTAATGCCAGGCCCCCAGTGCAGCCTCCAACAGCGTCCGGAAACACAGGTGGATGAGGTAGGCGCAGGAGAAGTCGGGCACAGTCCGGCAGGCGCTCCGGGTGGCGAGCTGGGCGCCCTTGTGGAGGACATAGACACTAAAAATGGCGTAAGGAAGAAGCACAGACACACCATGCGCCAGCCAGAACCGCAGCTGAGACACGGGGGAGAAGGTGTCGTAGCAAACATTGGCGCAGCCTGGCTGCAGAGTGTTGCAGACGAACCGCTCCTGCTCGTCCTGGTAGATCGGGTACCCCGCCAGCACTATCACACCCATCCGCAGCAGGACCGTGAGGAGCAGCCAGATCTTTCCTGAAAGAGAGCAAGTAGGCATGTCCTCGTCACCGCCTCACCAACACCCATCCTGCCAACACTCATGCTATTTCATGGCATGAACTGTTACCCAACTCCAGAACTGGGAAAAAGCCAACTCCAGATTTTATCCCAACAATTGTTTTAAAATATTTTCTAGGTGGAGCTTGGAGGCCTGAGAAGTCAGTAGGCATGTATTTAGTCATAGCAACAGTACCAGCTGGCTTGCTCGCTCGCTAATTATTTAACGATGTCCTAGGAGCACTTGGAATGTCTGAGACCCTGCATTGAGCTTGTTTGTAAGATGTTTCCAGATGAGCAGATTTTTAAAGAACATTATTGTACCAACTCCCCATGATAAAATGCGATCGTTATGTACTACAAACATGTACTAATAAAAATAAGAACATTATATACTAAAAATGTTTTCCTCTGACTCCTCTAGTTTAGACACTGGTTTATACCTTTTGGACTGAATTTTCAGAAAGTTTGGTTGAGCAAATCAGTGATGTAAAAAAGACCTTTCTTTTCTTTTGGAAATAAGATTTTTAAAAAAGGTTTTAGATTGTTCCTGTAAATGAGCAGAAAAAATACAAGCTGCCCATTCCTGTCTCCCTTACTTATGGTGGTGGCAATCCCAGGACTTGTGTTTAACGTTGTTTTATTATTCTAGAAAATGTTAAAAACAACTAATTCTTCAATAATTCAGGCTTACTTTTCCCCTATTTTATGAAAAAATGAGGCTTGTCTTGCTTGCATTTCACATGAATGAATGAATCTAAAAAATTAAAATAATTTCAAAGCCCACTGTTACATCAGGGGTCACCTGTTTTGGAACACAGTTAAAACATAACCCCCAAAATTTGTAAATATTATATTTTGTGACAACACAGGGAAGGGAGCACTTGACATTAGAAAAAGAAAAACCTATTACAAATGAAGGCAGCGGAGTTCAAAGAATATCATTAACTAATAATCCACCAACTTGAACTCCCATGATAAGGTTGATTTTGTTTAAATTCTATGAAATAATGAATAAGGAAAATAATCACATCTAAAGAACATGTTAGTCCTTTCCTAAATCCATTTTGCCTTGATACTCTCAACTCTTTTAAGTTTGACTTATCAAAGTAATCTTTGTTATATATTTTGTTTATAACCAGGGGATTTGGGGGCGGAGTTAGTTCAGTGGCAGAGCATTTGCCCAGCATGCACAAGGCCCTGGATTCCATCCCAGCATTGCAAAACATAAAATAAAATGAAAACTATGAACTAAACTACAATTGCGATTTGGTAAAGTGCACCAGAAAAACTACTAATCTTTACAAATTACATTTCAAGGACAAAATGAAAATAGGACCCCTGAGGAGGAAGCGTCATCTAGGCCTTATTTTCTCATCTTGATGGTACAGTTTCTTTTCCTGGTAACAAGCCCCAAAGGCAGCACGCCATGCCTTGCCTGGCTCCAGTAGTGAGGAGGTGGCCCGGAGGGGATCAGGGTCACCAAGGCTTCCTTCAGTGACAGCAGACCTGTCATGCTCTTGGAGAACAGCTTGTCCCCAGCAACATACCGGCCTCAGGAGTGAAAACGGGATGCACTCTGATCCTTTAAGACTCAGTTCAAACAAAGCAATGACAGTAATAGCAGAGCAGGGGTTTGGGGCTTCTCCCAGCACTCACCCACAATTGTCACGTTGCAGTTTAACGTGATGATGAGGAACCCCAGTAAGTCCAAGTTCTCCATGCCTCTGGAATATCACAGACTCACGGAAATAAAATTGTTTTAGCTACAAAGACTTCAAGATAAGACTTGGATCTCTGAAGAGAGATTGGAGCCCAGGAGCAGGAGGTGAGTGCTTCTGTCTCACGCTGACTGGGCTCCAGCCGCCTGCCTCTGAGGCGAAGCATTCCTAACAACTGCAGGGACCAGAGTGGCAGAAGTCAGCCCTTGTTACGGCTATTCTTGCCCTCCCGGGATATTCCGGGCCTGTGGTTGTGCTCATATGTCTCCACCAGGACAGCCAGACGCTCCAGGATATAACAGAAGGAACTACTTTTAGCCAAGGAAAAAAGCTTTGTCAACTCGCCAAGTAAGCTTCTCTATTAAAAAACCACTGTCCTCCCGGCAAACTCAACCACTTCACTTTTGAAAGGAACCCTACAGTGTCCACACTGCCTTCTCTACGATCACATCATCATGCCACTGCCGGCGGGGACCTGGCCCTCACTCTAAGCCCTGCACTTTGATGATGCGAACTCAACCCGCACATGCCTGGCATTTAGTGGTCTCCAGGTTATTTGTGGTCTCCTGTGTGGGTGAGGGACAGCAGCTCTTCGCACAGAGGCGTAAGGCCTGGGGCAGGCCCTGGCCTCCTGGTGGAGCCGCCAAGTCTCTCCCAGAGGTCTGCATCATGCAGTAAGGAGACGCTGCGTGGGTTGGAGGCACATGTGATACGAAGTGTGGCCAGGCAGCCGTGATTTGTAGCAGGGGCTCTCAGCCCCTCACTGCCCATAGATTGTATCGTCCTTTGGTATCTCTCGCCCTCATCCAGCCTATAGCTGCTGCTGTTGAACATGCTTAATATGTGTCATTAAACTTATAACCAAATACTGCTGTGCAACTGGTTGCATCAAAATTTTATGGTAGAGACAATTACATCCGAGAGGAACTTGTCATGCAAACCTGAGGATCTAGCACCAGGAGGGAGATTGCAAATTTGAGAAGGAATGATTTCAATTTTATACAACAGCTCATCTTCACATTGCTATCTGTTCTTCATTTTCGATCTCTCCTTCTCTTTAGTGACATCCCTGGAGACTCCCAGAAGAGGGAGCCACAGAGCTCGTTTCATCTCTGCTCATGCCCCTGGATCCCATCCATGGAACACATAGTTTTTTAGATGGGGTCTCGCTTTTGTTGTTCAGGCTGACCTTGAGCTCACTATGGAACCCCGGCAAGACTCAAAGTCACAGCAATCCTCTGCATCTGCCTCCTGAATGCTGGGATTATAGGCTTGAGCCACTATGGCCGATTATAGGCTTGAGCCACTATGGCCGGTATTGTGGTATGCAGTTCTGATTGCTGGTGGGCGTGAATCACCATGCCTTGCATTGTTGTATGTGGTTACCGGGATGGAACTCAGGACCTTGCACTTGCAAGGCAGGCGCTGAAACCACTGAGCTAAATCCTCGGCACCAAGAAACATATTTTGACCACCTTGAAAGGAACATGAGCTTTGTTATATTTTAGTCAAATGCTTTGACATGAGTATTAAAATCTAGAGAAACTACAGTTGAGTAGGAACATTGAAACAGTATAGAAGTAGTTAAAAAATATATATATATATCTGTGTCCTCAAGAACTGTGCTTGACATTGGCCTACAAACTGAAATACTAGGATAACAATTACTGAATTTTGCTGTGTGATAGAAATAACCTAATCCAAACATTGAGCAAATTAAAATTGCATGACCTTGAGCAAATCACTAGAGTATTTTGTGCCTTGGTTTTCTGATCAATTAGATAGAAAATAGAATGTGCCCTTCACCTACTCAGAGTGGTTATGATATGCAAATGAAATCAAAGAAATGAAAACTCTTTTAAAAATGTACAGAATTATGTAGGTGTCGATGATGGGTATACAGCTGTCTCTTGTGTGGGGCTCCCACTCCCGCTCCCCCTCAGCTCCAGCACCATCAGGGACCCTCCCTAGCTCAGTGTATGTGCTTTCGCTCATTCAAGTCCACATCTGTCCTTGTCTTTTGTCTTTTGTCTCTTCCGTCTCCTATAGAAGACATTTTTGCTTTATCTGGAAATCTTGACTACAATGGCCACCAGAAGCAAGATGGGAGTAGGAGAAGAAGAAGACAAGGAATGACTAGAGAGTCAGACATCTTCCTACTTTGTATGAAATTACCTCGGAACTGGTGACCAGGCTTCTGCTGTGAGTGTGCAGTGGGGAGAATACTGAGGGGAAGGCTGCGCCGAAGTCAGTGTGGAGAAGTTCAGTGGCAGAGGGGACATGGATATAGCTAATCAGTCCAAAAGGCCACGCTGGAACCAGTTCACAAAAGGAAAGCAGTAAGCAAAAAAGGAAAACAATATGCTCTGCCCTTGTTTTTGTTTTTATTTACCTCTTTCTAGCTTATAGGCATTGGCAAGTTATATAAGGCCTTAAATTTGCCATCTGGGAAGATAATGATAATTTATGGGGGTAAGGATTAGGGTTAATTTAAATATGATTCTAGGAAAGTTTTGGATATATGAGATTCTCAAAAAATAAGATAATTATCATTACTTGTGATAGTTATGTTCTCTAAAGGTGCCACAGACATTGGAGAATATTAAGGACTCCTTAGGGAAACACAGGTTAGGTTCTGTGTTAGTCAGCTTTCTGTTAATATGACAAACTACCGGAGACAGACTACCGGAGACTTAATAAGGGGAAAGTTTCATTTTGGCTGACATCTCAGGAGATTCAGTACAAGGTCATTGGTGACTATGCATGGTGAGGGCGCAAGTCGGAGGCAGAAGCCTGTTCATTTCGCAAGGGCTGGGAAGCAAGTGAGAGAGAAGGAGTGTCTCAACATCCCCTTCCAATGACAGCCTCCTACTGCCAGGCCTCGTTTTTAAAAAGTTCCATCTGCTTCTAATAACACCCAGGGTCTCTGAGGCCACGCCAGATCCACACTATGAGGGGCTTCTGTGAGCCCCTGGGCCGGAACACTTTCTTCAACCAATAACTATATAACCTTGTTTTGTGTGTTTCTCTTTGTTGCCACCTTATTTAACCAGCTGCATAACATGTGTATATGTAATATACACATAGCTCACTAACATTGAACTCAGGGCCAACAGCCTTCTAATGCTGGCCTGGCCACAGCTCACCTGACACAGGGCCTCCTTCGTTCTGCCTGTCACGAGTTTCTCCTTCTAGGAGCACCAGGCAGCACTGCAGCTCTGCCCAGTCACTTGCTTGTTGCTAGAGCACAATACGCAACACGTGCATCCTGAGCTTATTGTGACATACAGTTATCATCTCTCATTCCCTGGTTGATGGAGCAGAAACAGCACAGGGAGGAGCTGACGGAGGAAAGTTGCTCACATCCCGGCAGCCTGGAGGCAGAGAGAAGGGAGGAACCGCGGAAGGAGATGGAGATGCGGAGGGAGACAGACCTCAGTGACCTGTCTCCAACCAGACCCGACCCCCTCATGGCAAGGCGCTCTAGCCCTCCATCCAGTCGCCTTCCAAAGCCTCACCTCTGAGCATATGAGCGCTTGGGGGACATCTAGATCTAATAAACACTATGCTTGGAGACATTTGAAACTGTAAAATCACTAACAAAGGCTGGGGGAGGAAGTAGCGCACATCTGTAATTCCGGCTACTTGGGCGGCTGAGGCAAGAGGACCGCACATTCAGCTCAGGGAATTTAGTGACTCAGAAAATTAAATAAATAAATAAATAAATAAATAAATAAATAAATAAATAAATAGAGCCAGGGATGCATCTCAGTGATAGAGAACTTACCTAGAAGCATCGAGCACTGGTTTCAATCGCCAGCGCCATGCCAAAAAGAATTACCAACAAAAAACACAAAAATGAGAAAATATAGCTCTAAGCAGACCTGCAGCACGCGTGTCCAGGTGACTCAGCGTATCTGTAGGTGACTACAAAAGCGTCACGAGTGTTCGTTACTAACACATTTTAGTGAATAAGTGAACTAGTAAATCTGGGATCTGTGGAAAATGAGGACAGGACAGGGCACATTTCATAAAAGGGCTTGCGGCTGGGGATTTAGCTCAGTGGTTCCGGCGCCTGTCTTCCAAGCGCAAGGGCCCAGGTTCGATAACCGGTAACAACATACAATACTGGGCGTGGAGACTCACCCTAGCAGCAATCAGTACCACATACCACAGTGCCCGGCATGGTGGTTCACGCCTGTAATCCCAACACTCGGGAGGCAGAGGCAGGAGGATTGCTGTGATGTGAGTTGGAGGCTGAGCTCAGGGCCAGCCTGAACCACAAAGCAAGACCTTGTCTCAAAAAAAAAAAAAGAAGGGCATGCTACTGGGGAGAGAGGCCCCAACAAATGGGGAGCCAATGAAGAAGAAATGTGTTCCTAAGAGGCCCAGGGTGGGGACTAGGTAGGTAGAAGTGAGGGAGGGTTGGGCTCCGGCGCTTACCCACCCCAGCTTCTGGTTACCACATGCCCTCCGCTTTTACCTCCATCTAGGCTTGGTCAAGACTTGCCTTGAATAAAGGACTCAGCACTGAGAAAGAAGTGTAGGAAACATCCGGTTTGCATGAAACAATCATGGCAGGCAGTCAAGTTAAGGTTAAGAATCCGGGCTCTCGACTCTGACAGTCTAGATTAGAACCACAATATCTCAGATTTAAAATGACTTGCAGGGTAAATGAGAACTACTGTCACATAAAGAACAGCAATTGTGTGGAGTCAAGAACTTAGTCTGTATACTGTTTATCTGAAAAGATAAACAGTCCAGGATCTTGGAGTGGCCCGAAGGAAAGAAATCCAACGGGAGAAAGGAACGCCTCCTCCTACGTTCAAAGTGACAGATGGCACCTAGAGAGACAGAGTTCCGTTCCTGTAAGGCTTGGAAATGATGCATTTGTTTTGCTTTGCTCTGTGTTTAAGAAATAAGATTATCTAGTTTAAGAAAAGAATGCTTTATTTGTTCTCAGGACAAAAATGACTTCCTCAGGACTGTGGGTAGAAAGCAAATGTTCAGCATCTACCCCAATGTGACAGACTAATCATCCTCATATTTGCATATCATATGCATTTGTAAATACGCTAACAAAGATTACAACTGACCCTTTCCTGTCAGTCTAGTTTACCCCTGGCCCAAGCAATGTAGGGTGAACCCCCTCGTGGGCTCCCTCCCAGCATCGCCACTGCTGTACTTAGAATAGAATATACCACCGGGACAAGGAGGAACTGTGCTCAGTTGAGCCTTTTCCTGCCCCCAAATTCCTGCCCCTAGGCTTCTTATTGGTCAACTGTCTCAACGTCACAGCTTCTAACACCCTCTGCCTCGTGAGTGGTACCCACAGTGCCTCCTGGAACTTAGTTTCCACTTGGGCTGGTTCTTTTTTTTTTTTTTTTTTTTTTTAGGTTTTTTGAGACAGGGTCTCGCTTTGTGGTTCAGGCTGTCCCTGAGCTCAGCCTCAAACTCACATCACAATCCTCCTGCCTCTGCCTCCCGAGTGCTGGGATTACAGGCGTGAGCCACCACGCCCGGCACTGTGGTATGTGGTACTGGTTGCTGCTGGGTTGAGTCTCCACACCCAGTATTGTTATGTGGTTACCGGGGAATCGAACCCGGGCCCTTGCGCTTGCGAGACAGGCGCCGGAAC
>PVIR01022266.1:0-28429 GCA_004026965.1 Petromus typicus
ATGTAAAATAGGGTGAAGGGGGAAAATGTTGAGATTGTAACAAAAAAGTAAGGAAACAAATTTTATGTATATGGGGGGGTGGTAGGGTGGGTAGGGCTATGGGAAAAAATGAGAATTAAGTTGTGTCTTATACTGGTACAAATCCCCATTATGGAGTGCAATCATGATGTGTATATTTAATGTACCAATAAAGATAATTAAAAAAAAAAAGATTGGGAAGAAATGTAATGTGTGTTTGATGCTGAAACTGCTGTCTGTCCTCTTTTAGTGACAAGAAAAGCTGAGACATAGACGGCAGACCTGTACTTAACAAATAAAGACCTACATTAGACTATACTTTGTACTAATTGTACAGCTATGGAAAAGGACTTGGTCCCGAATATCCTATTGTCAAGTACAAGTGTCACAAACATAATTAGGGACATAATTTCTTCTTAATGTGTTGATGTAATGATGATCACTGATAATAAAGAAGTCGCCTGTTGAGCTGTATACTTCTATACAAATCACCACCCCCTATCATGTTCTTTGCTCTGCTACCCACAATGATTAAGTTTAAACATACATCTTTTTGTTCTCTGCCTTCTGTTAAGTTTGGGAAAACAGTGTTGGGTAGTGATTAGGATCTCTATAATAATCTTGACTGTCACTTGCTCTGTTGTTTCTCTGTGCCACAGTTTCCCCCGTTAGCAAAATATCTATTTCATATTGTACCTTCACAGATTATAGCCATGTCCAAATGGATGTCAGGGATCCCTACGTTCTCCTGCTGGTCACATCTTTGAGAGATTTCTCCATACTGTACCAGGATTAGGATTTGTGACAATAAAATGTTTTACCTTCAATGCATTTAGTGTCGTTCTGAAATTAAGTTATGAATGACTGTGCCTGTTGCCCCAGGCCTTGGATCACTTGTTCTTGGGAAATCCAGCTGCTGACTCCAGAAGCCCTTGGGAAAATTCCACATGGAGGGGAACTGAGGCTGTCAACAAGCACAAGAGCATTCTTGGAGGGGTAGAACCCACAGCCGGAGGTAAGTTTGTAAATGACTGCAGCCCCAACTCTGACTGTCAGCTTGCCTATATCCCCATGAAAACATGAACTAGCAAGCGCTCCCAGATTCCTGAAGTTCAGAACTGTTTCATGATAAACGACCTTAGAAGAGTGAAAAATGTGTCTGATGCACACTAACCATACAATAAAACATAAGCTGTTATTATCATCTGTCCCCTAAGATTTGGCATTTCTGCATCTGTAAATCTCGATGTGGATGTTCCTGTAGTGTGTACAGAACAGACAGTGTCAATGCATAGAATACAGGCAAGTTTCTCTCACTTTCCCTGGGCCTGATGAAGACAAAATATTTGCTAGCTTCTTTCCAATAAACATTAACTTCAAGGTGAACTTCATGCCTCACAACATCTAGATTTTCTTATTTTGGGTTATACCTTTTGTTTTCTTTTGCTGTGCGCTCCACAGCGGCAGAGTCAGCTCCTGAGTCATGCAGTACTTCTGGTAGCAGAGCTTGTGAAGGAGTTAGGAGTGAAAGAGCTCTACAGAGGCCAAAGTCTATGACGGGAAACAAGAGGAGAAGCAGGAGTGGACCAAGAAAGCTTCCAGGCTGTAGTACAGATCCAACACTTGTGAAAGAAAAGGAGGGAAGAAGTGAGTTGGGTTGGGTTAGTTTCAGATCACTGGACAGGTCTGACAAAACTGTGTGCTGACCCAGCTGGGAGCTGGTGAGGAAATTCAGCTGAGAACAAAACCCATATTAAGGTGCAAAGACCTAGTCCTAGTGCTTTTGCCAAGCTCAGTCATTAGTAAAGGCTCTCTGATAACTGTCTAGCTTCTTCTAAAAAGCTGGGTCCTAAATAAAGGTGCTCATAGCCAGAGACTGTCAACTCACTCTACTTCTCATAGCTGAGGAGGGCTGAGCATGATGCCTTCTCTGTCACTACAGTCATTGTGATCATTAATCATGACTTATGTGGGATCTGCCTAGCAGATTAATAGAATTTTGGATCAGTCTGGGGATGACTGATAGAGAGGCCAGCAAACTAAAGGAGAAAGACCTGTCCTGTTTGTGGGTAGCACCAACCAATAGGTTGTAGGCTAGATGGTATGAAAAGAGAAAGAAGGAAGTCCTCCCGTGTAGGAGGAGCTCCAGTCTTTACCTTTGCCTTTGCACATCAGTCTCCAGTTTCTTCAGCTTTCCAACACAGACTTGCACCAGTGACTGCACAGTGAGCTTCCAGATCTCTCTCTCTCTCTCTTTTTTTTTTTTTTTCAGGCAGGGTCTCGCTTTGTAGTTTAGGCTGGCCCTGAGCTCAGCCTCCAACTCACATCACAGCAATCCTCCTGCCTCTGCCTCCCGAGTGCTGGGATTACAGGCATTAGCCACCACACCCAGCACTGTGGTATGTGGTACTGGTTGCTGCTGGGCATAAGTCTCCACACCCAGTATTGTATGTAGTTACCGGGGAATCGAACCTGGGTCCTTGCACTTGCAAGAACCACTGAGCCAAATCTCCAGCCCCCGGATCTTTTATCATCTAGTGATACCGAATCTTTGATCCCTCTTGTTCAAGACTTCCATCTTGGTTCAGCAATTGCTGGATTCTTTAGCTCTCCAGTGTGCAGACAGCCACTGTGGACTCTTGCCTCTGATCCTGTAATCCTATGCAATGAACTCTATTGGATAGTCATCCGTATATTTTCTATTGATTCTGTTCTTCTAGAGAACCCAACTAATGCAGTAGTCTTTATCCCCTTTCCTGGCATGGTCTCATCAAACCCTATCTGTGTGAAATATCTGGGCTTCGGGCCTAGGAACAGAGATCTGACAGACTGGCCTATTTATCTTCAGGAGGCAGAAATAAAGGTAATGCAGTACTAATGTGAGGAGAGTCACAAGGTGACTGTGGCTGTTGGGGTATTCTAGTTGATGGAATCTTAAGTTGAATTTGAAATATACCAGCTCTTTTTATTTCTGAAATCACTTTAGTAGGATGTCTTGCTCTTTCGTTAATCTTATGAATGGCTGGTGATCATTGTCATTGTTCCTGAGTACCACTGGTGAGAGAAGAGAAGGTATGAGAGCCTCTGATTCCAAGCTAAAAAACAGCAGGGGCTGAATACTATTAACCACTAGCATCACTTTCTGATCTAAAACTTGATAAAGTGGTGAGAATCTCATGGAATAATGCTCAAATAAGAGAACTCCATAACAGAGAAAAGACAATGCACTCAACTGTGAAATGTTTGTTGTACATTTCCCTCAACACTCAATGGGGCTCAGGAATAGTGGAACCATCTGCTGAGTCATTCATTGCCCATTTACATTGAAATCAAACAGGCTTCTATTAATTAGAAATACGCTCCTCACGTAGAAACAATATGATCTCTCCAGTGTTTCCCTATCATTAGCCATTCCTCATGTTGACTGGACATGGTAATACAAACTGTGGTTTCCACAAAGATAAATACATACATATGTACATACATACATACATTTGCATGCATACATACACACATACATATACATACAAGCCTGATAATTCACAGCACAACAAAGAATTCTTTATGTCTATCTTACCTAGATTGAGGTCCTAAAAACTCATAGTGTGATGATTTCTATGACAAGTTGTTCCTACATATAGTACTTAACTTTAATCTTCACAAGAATATTACTGAGTAGATGTTATAATCTTCCTATTCCAAACCAGGAAATCTAAGCTTTACTGAAGTCAAGTGGCTTTTGCCAAGTTGCCTGGCCAGTAATTGGACAAACTAGAACCTCCTGACTTGAAGTCCAATTTCTGCTTGTTCTACCAGCTGCAAAGAAACTGCTTAGTGAAAATCCCATTGCTTTGTGTGTACAGTGCGCACTATCCCAGTTTGAGTCACCCTCCCTGTAGATCTTGAAGTAAGGATTTAGGTGAAAGTCATTTATTTAAGAGGATAAGGGAATTCCAGAAAGCTAAAGTAAGTCAAAGAAGAGGGCCAGCCAATAAATTGTGCATTATCAAACCCATTACCACTGAAGGCAACTGAAGCTACCCCCTGCTGAGGAAATAACCCCTAAAGGGGAAGGAGCTAGAGAATTTACAAGCCAACTCTGTTATTCATTGGTTGAGGTCTTCTTCTAGCTCATGTTAATTTCCTGGCACTAACAACTTCCCACCCAGGTAGAGGAAAAATACTTCAGTGGCAGCACACAGACTCAGGCGCTAGCACTTGGAGTTTGTGCTGGCTGCTAGCTGAAATAATAGGCAAAGGGAAGTGGCTAGGTCTCTAGAAGTGCCAGAGTAGCAACAAGGAGCCAAATACTATATAACTAGCCAATGAACAGAGCTTGGCCACCTACATGTGGGATGATATGAGAACAAGAAGAAACAAATAGAGGCCCATGTTCACATAGGCTATTACCCAGGGAACAGAGCAGAATTAGGATTGTCTAGTAAGTAGAAAAAAATTAGCATATGCCAAGTGCTAGCAGGAGAAGCTATGAACCTAACTTGTAAACAATAAACAACTCTTAGTCAACCTTATTTATTTCCTTTTACATCTGGTTATATTTCTTTTTTTTTTTTTTTTTTTTTGTCAGAGCCAAATTCCCTGACAGAATGTGTTTAGAGTCTGCCTCCCATAGTAGATGATGAGATCTTCTGAGAATGAAGCATTCTGCTCTGCTACCTTTGTTTGCATTATGCAATATTTGACAGATACAAAGAATAGACTGTGCACCAGTCAAGATGCAGTAAAATCATTCCAGCTCACCTTTTCCAGTGAATACATCTGAAACTTTTGGGCAAAATACAAAAAGGAATTAATGAAGACTATTAAAGTAACCTTAGGAGGCCAGCTGGGACTCCATTATAAGGAAAAATTCCCAGTTTTCTTCCATCTTTTGGATTTGATTTAGTGATACAGAGAGACCTAGAACTGCAGAAATACTGAACACAACAGGAATTCCCAACTTGACAGATAGAAAACTGCAAATGGGGCAACCATGAGTTGGAGAGTAAAGCAGGAATTTGTTGTAGGTTTTCTCATTCTTTTTGTTCCTTTTTTTTTTTTTTTTTTTTTTTTTTTTTTTTTTTTTTTTTTTTTTTTTTTTTTTTTTTTTTTTTTTTTTTTTTTTTTTTTTTTTTTTTTTGCTTATCTTTATCTTTGGCCTGGTTCTTCCATAGATAGTGTCAGCTGCATCTGAGAAGCCATGTAACAATGATGGTGATGGTGGTGGTGGTGTAGACATTTAAATCCCCAAGAGACAAGCAAGCTTTTCTGGCCTAGTAACTTAGGAAAAGGACCCCACTGGCTTAATGAATGTAGGGGAAATCTCTTGTGGATTTTGTTTGTTTGTTTTTCTGCTTTTCTTTTCTCAAATGCTTTGTCTGAATGGTACACTCATTTTTGTGGAATTTCTAATCAGCATAGGGAGATAAAATACTGATAGGGATTCCAACTTTCTAGCTAGAAGATTTAGAAAAGGAGTTTTTGTTTTCATGGGAACCAAAGTCTATGAGGGAAATCTCTGAGGAAGAGTACTGAAGTATACATCAGCACAATCCTGTAATTTACTCCTGAAATACATGTGGATAGAACATAGCACAGGTTTTGGGAAGTCAACTGACATTGGACCCATCATCTACAAAAAGAGAAATGAACAGAAGTATCAAGTCTACACAGTTAGAAAATATGAGATAATTTTAAATCTAAAAACTCACAATAAGATATTCAAAATGTCCAGAATATAATCCCAAATTACTTTATATTCAAAAGATCAGGAAACTCTAATCCATTTGTAAGGGGAAAGACAGTAGATTTCATCTGTGCATAACCCAGCAATTAGAACTGTTCTGCATAAGCACAGCCTGAAAACTGCTTTCCATATCACTGAAATACATAGATATAGGTTCTCAGAGAAACAGAAAGGATGTAACAGTAAAACTGAAATATCAGAACAGAATAAGCACTCACTGAAATAGTATTTTCTTGTCTGGCCTCATTATCAGAATTGAATTTACACAGAAGAATCAATGAATTTGGAGATAGAGCAACAGAAATTATTTAGTCAAAGCTACAGAGAGAAAATTTTTAAATGAACAGACTCACGGGAAACTATAGAGCACAAAGAATATGTTCAACACAGCTCTGAAGCAAACTAATAAAATGAACACCTAAGAACACGTTATGAACTGAAGGAGGACTGTATCCATTCACGAGTAGCTCTGTGCTCTTCTTCTCCAGAATCATGCCTTTCTCTGAATTTCCATATTTACCATTCTGTTGTGCATAATTGTTCATGTATTTTTATCCAAAAACATGTTTCCTAGTTATTTGCACTGAATGTAATAATTTGAAATTTACCTTACAGTATTTTAAGCTTCAATTTATAGAGTAATCTATAATTATAAATTACCTTTCATTATCCTGTAATATTCATGTGACTATACTGCAATTTCTATAGATTAATATAGTGTACAACGTGTCTAGATGTCCCCCTGGAGGATCATAGGTGGTGCTTTTCAGAGGAGGCTGAATCTCGAGTGGATAATGCTGGATCAAGGATATAACATTACTAAATTACTTCACCAACTAATTTGGCATAGTTCTGTGTAAGATTAAAAGTGTTCCACCCTGGGTGAGAGTGCAATCCCCACTAAGCATGTGTAGCTTGGATAAAATATAAGGAACAGAAAGAGGTTTGCTATGGTAGACACTTGCTGCTGCTTCACTACTTTGCTGCATTGATGCCTTCTGCCCACCATGAATGATTTCCCCACTGCAATGCTCCTCTGCCATCTCACCCTGCCTTGGAGCCAGCCAAGTGTGCACTAAACCTTTACAAATTGTGAGCCAATTAAACTTTTCTCCCTTTATCTCTGATTGTCAGATATTTTGTCTAAGCAATAAGAAAAGTAACCAAGACATACAACGTTATTTTATTATCCATTCACTTATTTATTTTGCTATCATAAGCAAGTCCTGTTATTATGTAGTAACTAACGAATCCCTCAGAATCAGTGCCAGAAATGTAGATTCATCAGTGATTGTTTAGATTTTTTATGAGATTATTCACCCAGACATGACATACATTCCAAGAATATTGCCCTCTGGGTGGCAAAAAATAATGACCTGGGAGGTTAAAGTAATAGAAAATGCAAAATAAACTTAAGGCAGAATAAACTTAGTTTCAGGGATTATTATATTAAACATATTTTCTTAGCATCAACTATATGGTGCATACTATTTTTGGTCAGGGAATAATTAATGAAAATGCTACAGTTTCTAACTTTCAGGAATGAAAATAAGCAAACCATCACATTTGGAAATCACATTCTGAAAATGATAGATCCTGCAACTTACATATGTACAAGTTGTGATTAGAAAAGAATTGATGATGCCTGGAGGACTAAGAGAAGACCAAAGCCTAGGAGCAGAAAAACAAGGAATGTCAAAGTCATCTAAAAGAAGACAAGAAAAAGTGTGACATTTCAAGAAAAGATAAGACTATCTACACTATTAGAGAGACATAAGCATGAGGCACTTTCCATTTTAATACTTCTAAAAATATTATTTATGTATAGCATTAGGCTACTTAGTTCTGTAGGAAGGAGTTGAGAAATAAAGCTGAAACATTACAAAGACTTTCATCATGGAAAGTGTAGATTCTGAACAATGTTACTAACTGGTAAATATTTTTTTGCTTTTGTCCAGCGGCACTTGAACAGTTTTGCATAGGGCAATAATTTCAATCTTGTGTGTTAGGAAGTTCTTTCTGTGAAGGAACAAATTCATACAAGGCTCATAGGAGGTCAGTACAGAAAAACAACCAATGGTGGTAACCTGATTTAGGTGTTCATAAGGCTGTTGCAAAAGATAAGGGCAGAAACAAGAGATACTTAAAATATTTTCATGACACAGAAACTGGTTGAAGGCTGAGCAGGGAAAGACAGACTCTTAAATGTCTCATAACTTTGGTGCTCAAACTGCTTAACTGAGTGATGACAACATATATAGAAATAGGGAATAAAAAGAAGGAATAGTTTTTTGTGAAAGAAGTAAATTTAATTCAAATAAAATTGATTAGATTTCTGTATAAGATGGAGGTAATATCTTGTGCAAGTTGGGTCGGTGCTTTTAAAAGAACTTGTAGGTGATGATATGGGTCTGAAACACAGGAAAAAGAGCAAAATTACAAAGTTAGTGCAGATCATAAAGTTAGGAGCATACTGTGGCAGGTGAAATGTTCCCCTTCTGCATCCTCACTCCACAGGATAATGTTTATCTGCTATTCCCTGGTCACCTAGACTGAATCTCAGCCCAAAGAAAGTACTTTAAATTAGGTGTGAAAAAAAACAGACAATTAGACTAGAACTAGTAAATGCCGTTACCAAGGAGAGCAAGGTGAACAGTGAGAAGCTCCGAGATAGTGGTCAGAGAGATAGAAAAAAGAGAGAAAAATGCCATAAAAGTCAAAGGAGGAAAATGGAGAACATGGCCAGCAGGATCAAGGGCTGTCAAATAGGACAGAGACAGAATGTGCACCATGGAATTGGCAGTAAGGAGACAGAAAGAAGAACCAGATGGCAATGCATTTGAAAGCAAATAGGAAATGAGGAAATGAAACCAAAGTACAGGTAACTCTTAAATAAAACTGCATGAGCAGCTAAGAAGTATATGAAGAAATGCGCAACATCATTGGTCATTCAAGAGATGCAGATGAAAACAACACTGAGATTTCATCTCATTCTACAAAGAATGGCTGCTATTTTAGAATTAGCCAGCAACAAATGTTGGCAAGGCTGCGGAGGAAAAGGAACCATTTTCCACTGTTGGTGGGAATGTAGACTTGTACAACCTCTGTGGAAATCAGTGTGGAGATTCCTCAAAAAGCTAGGATTGGAGGTACTATTTGACCTGGCATTGCTCTGCTAGGTATATATACAAAAGAATTAAAAGATTCATATCACAATAACATATGTGCACCCATGTTTATAGCAGCTCAGTTTGTGCTTGCTAAATCTTGGAAACAGCTAAATGTCCATCAACTGGAGACTGGATAAAGAAAATGTGGTTCTTTTATAGAATGGAGTATTATTCTGACATTAAAAATAAGATTGAGTCATTCATACTCAAATGGATGTACCTTGAGGACATTCTCCTAAGTGAAATAAATAGGTCACACTCATGTAAATATTGGATCTTTTCTCTAGCATGAGAAAATGAAGTTGTAAATGAGTTCTAGTATATATAGTTGATATTGTGAAATAGAAAATATTTAAAAGGAAAGACGGTGTAGGGGTAAATAACAAGGGGAAAAGACTGTGATAGTAATAAAAAAAGGAAATAAAGTTTATATATATAAGGTGTAGATGGTTACAGGGTGATGGGGAAGGGGAAAAATGAGAATCAAGTCATGTCATATTCTGGTACAAACTCTCAATGTTGAATGTGATGATGATATGTTTTCATAATGTATCAATAAAGATTTGAATTTTTAAAAATTTACATGAGGAAGAAAGAAATTAGATACAACAGGAGGAACAGGAGGTTTTAATTTTATTGTGTCTATTCATAGTATTTAAAAATATTACTCCTTTTAGATGATGGAGATTTGAATAGATTTTTGTGCTGCTAGACAAGGAGAAAAGTTATCTTTCACAGAGGAGATGACTGATGAAACAAGATTTCGTTGACTTAACTGGACAATGGAAGAAATGGCTGCATATTTATCATTTTGGCAGCAGCTACATGTCCTTCAACAATCACCTTGGTTTTGGTTCTTGGAAACTCTGGCTCCAAACTCATCCTGTCTCTGCAGAATTTTCCATAGGTTTTTGGCACCCAGCTTCTATCAGCTGTCACAGTTCAGGATTTCTCTTGGTTGGAATGGGAAAGAAGGGAAAACAAGATGGAAAAATCCTCCATCCTCTTGCATCTCAGAGCTGACTCACATCCAGCATCTCTTTCACACCCTACCTTCTTGTTCTGGAGCCTTTTTCCTGTGGAGCCTTCTTTTTTCTTGCAAACACAAGAATCTCCCTATGGGAAAGGAAAGATGTCACAGCAGTTTTAGTGGTGGATCTGTGTAGCAGTTACAGCAGAGAAAGAAAAATAAAACCTTACACTGGATAAAAACTTTACTTTTTTCTCCCTTTATTTTCCTTTAAACTCTTCCTTGGTCTAAAGTGGAAATCCATTTAGGTTCCTTGTCCTCAAGGGATTGTTGGCATAAATATGTAGTGATATAAGCTATCTAATATGCCAAAGACTAAATTTTCTCCAGAGTAGGAGTAAATTTGCAAGCAATTAAATTCACCTGAGACCTAAGAACTGAGAATCTCAAGACAAATTGAGAGAGAAATCTGCTTTGATGAAAGTAATTTGAACATATATAGAATAAATTGGCCTATTCTTCTGTACTACCTGAAGGGGGAAGAATAGAAGAACAAAAAAGAAGTGGGGGAGAAGTGTTGTTCATGCCACTAAATACTTGAGCCTGTTTCTGAGGGCTAGACCTTGAGTTAGAAGACCTGCATTAATGTGAGAGTGGAGGAACTATGAATAGCCATGCAGTGTCTATCAGTGAACCCCAACCTTGGGATCTCAGTACAATGAGAGGTCTAAGAAGGTGGTTGAGTAGTTAGTTAAGGTTCTCTAGAGGAAAAGATTCAATGGAAAATACATGTAAAATTATGCAAAGGAATTTATCTGAGGGATTCATAGAGTCAGAGGAAGAGAGTCCACAATGGCCATTTGCAGTAGCCATGACAGGAGAATCCACAGCGGTCATCTATGTACTGAAGATCTGGAGGTTACACTACCTGCTCAGCTTGAGAAGATGGAAGCTGCAGATCAAGAAGGGTCAGGAGTGAAGCACCAGCCCACCCCTGAAGGCCTGCAAGCTCCCTAGAGTGTTATTGTGTACTGATAGGCAGAAGAAATGCATATATATGTTCAAAGGCAAAGGCAGCAAAAGACATGCTTGATCAAGTCTGGAGCATTTCAAAAGGAGCATGTTTCTCTCTTCTTTCTCTTTTTTATTTCCTCTGGCTACAAACCTACTGGCAACCCACCACTGGATGAGTCTTTTCCCTCGGCTTGCTGGGTCTAATGTCCATCATCCACAGATGCACTCAGAATTTTACTTCTCGGCCAGGCTGTTCTTACTCAAGTTGACTTGACATATCACAACTAATGGTCACAGTAGTAATAACAGGTAAATCTCAAAATGAAAGTATTTTAATTATGATCAAGTGGGGTACCAAAAGTGGGAAGGGCTATTCTCAAACTTGGAAGGGAGCATGCACTCTTTAGCTGTTCTGATATACTTCCTATTTTCCAAGAAGTCACATTCTGAGTGTATATAGTGCACTGTTTCTTCTCCCTTCTCTCCTCCTTTCATACTTGGTTCAGGTGCCATACTATTAGACCCAGACTAGATTACGTTTTTCTTCTAGATTCTTACACCACATTGTGCTTTTCCTACAAAAGCTCAAATCCTTCATACTGCATCAGATCTCTGTTTCTTCTGGTGTCAGCCACAAGACTGTGGAAGATCCAAGTGTTGGTTCTGTTATGAGCCCCAAGGCTCCAAAATCTAGCACAATGTACCATAAAACACAAAAGCTAACCTACAAGAAGAATTCTGCAACACTTGTTTAATGACATTATACACAGAGGAAGAAGCATCATTTGCTATGTGCTGGGCCATGTAGCCCACCCTGAAAAATCTCTTGCGCTCTAGGAGGTTTGGACAGATACTCATGTGGCATTGGAAAGACTGTCAGCCTGGGGCTCTCGAGAGATGATTTTTGGATCTTTGTGATGATAGAGATAATACCCAACCCTTTAAGCCACTGTAAGGACCTGGAAGTAGAGGTGAAAGATCTTCCACCTGATGGCTAGTGAAAAAATTTTCTACAGTAGCAGGACTTGCAGTTCTAATATCTTCTAGATCCACAGGGAATCTTAAAGGACACTCTTTCTCTGTACATGATTATTCCAATATTTTATGGCTTTTCCTTCTCCTCATCTGTTCATTTCAAATTACTCTTAATTCTCCTATATTTCAGGTTAAAAATTTCATTTGAGAAAATCTTACAGCTAATTCCTCAGTATTGACTAAATGATCTTAGTTTAGTTGTCCTCAAAGTTTTTAGTCTCTGAAGTCTATTAAACATATAAAAATCATTTAGGGGTCCAACGTACTTTTGTGTAGGTTATACGTACAGATATTAGAAGTTAAAAGAGACATTATAAAAATATTTATTAAGTTTTCAAAGTAAATCCCACATGTTTATAGAAACGATGTTTTTAACATGAAATAAGCATATTTTCTAAAACAATTTCTGAGAAGTGTTGCATTGTTTCACAGTTTTGCAATTTCCAATGTCTGATTTAAAAGAGGTCATTTAGATTCTCTTATCTAGTTTCGCAGTTGAAATCTGTGTAATATGTTGTTTGAAGACTATGAAGAAAATCTAGCATTACATTGATATGTATTTGAAAGCATGACCAATATTTCAGTAACTCATGACTAATGAGTAATGTTTTTCAGATAATCATGAGTATTCTTCTTTGATACTACACCAAAATTTGACATGAGGTAATTTTTTAAATAATTTTACTTAGTCAGTAGATATTAGCAACCTTTCGGGGAGCAGGTATATTCTGCTCCTCTCCCACCTCCTTCCCTTTATTTCTAACCCCCCTCCCCCATTTTAAAAGTTAGTTGCAATTTGAAATCTGAAATCATGTCAATCAAGCTTTTATGTCTTACTGCCATGAAATCCATTGGCATCTTGTTCCCTTTAATAGGCCTTTTTTGCTATTGTGCATAACTTTGAACATTATGTGCTGGCCATATGGAAAATATCAGTTCACCACATTATGTAGATCTTCGAAATGTTGACTCATTTCATTATACAAATATCAAAAAGAACGTTTCTTATTATCACCACTAATCACATCAGAAAAGTCTGTGTTTGTATGATGTCAAACTCATGATGGCCGATGTAAGTTTTCCAAAATTTTGGTCTCTGCTTGAAAGCTTGAATTTAATCATTGGTAACAAACGCCATGAGCCATTTTCTCTAAAGAAATGTATGACATATATCTAAGTCCAAATAACCATAATTTGTCAGTTCTCTTTCAAGTAATGATATTTAATAAGTGCTCCATTAAGAACACTTTAAGTGAAATGTATTTATATTTTTAAAATTGTGAGTGTACAGCATTAAAGAATATAACTACTACTAATGCAGTTGGGTGCCACCACCCGGGTTCATGCTAAGGAACCAACAATTTTATCCTCTCTGGCCTTTGCATCATTAGTTGACATAGTGTCCACATAAACACTGACATAGTGAAAAAGCAAATAGCTTCTTTATAATATTTTTTTAAAAAAACAGTTTTTACCTTATCATTCCCCTGACAGTATCTTACAGTATTTTGGATAGTCCTTGGATCAGTGGACCACATTTTAGAGAGACGTTGCCAGTACTTTTGTTTTAAAAGGTGAGGTAGCTTCAGCTGTTGGTTACACATCAAGCCTCATTTGGGAGCAGTTCTCAATTTTCTTTGACAGTGACCATGGCTTCTTTGCCAGAGGACATCTGCCCAGTGTGTAATTGGTGACTCCATCCAAGAAAATGTGGAAAATTAGAGCAAGTGGGTGTGTGGGCTCAGAGGGAATTGCCATTTGGGGTAGGATGAAAGAGTACAGTTCTGGAAGGAGTTCAGTGCCGTGAGTGTGTATTTCTGGCCTTCAAAAGATTACCACATACATGCTGTCATACAATTTGTAATGTGCTGGAGGGAAGCTGCTTGACGTGTAGTGAAGAAGTGGGGGCTTCCTAGGCATTGAGGCTTCAGTTCCCATACCAGCTCAGTGGCTACTGTTTATGTGACCTCTGTCATGTTAATCTACCTTGTTAAGTCTTCATTATCCTACTGGACAATAAAACTACAGTGCTTAGAATATTGGGATGCTATGTTATGTTAAAGGCTCGGTGCAACATGGGTTAGACATTGAGATGGGCCACACAAACTCTTCCTTCAAGAATAAAAATTTAATTTCCTCGATGCATGAAGTGATGCTAAAGATGGCCCCAAGCATCAATCCTCCTTGTCCAAAGTCACTCTCAAAGATCAGCCTGCCTCCATTGACTTACCTGGCCACTTCATCCCAGCTTGATCTAATTATCTCAACTCTACAGTTTGCTATGGGGTCGACAAGGTCCTTTGGGGACTATATCACAGCTTACTTCTCACTCTGCCCAAATCTATATTTTTCTTCTTCTTTTATTTCCCTATGAGTGGCATCCCAAGGAAGTATTAGAATACTCTGCAGTAAAGTGCTATATGTATGATAACTGTCAACCAGAATTTGGCTTCTGGTTAACTTAACCCAAAGTAATCTTTTGCTCCCTTCTCTTATAAAGGGACTCTTAGTAGCTGTTGGCTTTTTGCATGCTGAGTAGCCTTGGGTTGTAGAAGAGGACCTGGGATCCTGGTACCAGTAAAGGATTTCAGCTTGCTCCAAATTTTTCTCCATAATTAGAAGGAGATGATAATGGATTGTGAGGAAAATAAATCAAGTTCTGAGAAAGAGATAGTCTAGGAGAAGACAAGGAGAAACTTCTTTGGAAAAAAGTAATAAAAGGAAGGTCAAATGTTTAGATATGACTGCTAAGAATTTTTACACAGTCCTGCATGAGTATAAGTCCCAGGTTTTCCATTTACATGCCTGTGGCTGAACAAGGAATTTTATACATTTGTTCCTCATTTCCATCATCCACAAAATAAGAAAGGTAGAAATATCTACTTAAATGCTTCCTCTGAAGATTAATTTAATTAATTAGCAATCAGAAAGTGAAACTTTTTTTGCATTGCTCCTTATCCAATGGAAAGTTAGAGAAACATACAAAAATTATAGTAATAAGATCTTGTGATTTGGGTATGCATACTTCTGATCCTTGCATAAGCGTTCTTTAAGGTCGTGTGAGAGAATGAGCAGTCTTTGCGGAAATGATAACTTGGAAAATCTCAGAAGTGTAAGATTTCTAGAGACCATGAGAATTTCTAATGTTATGGATTTGTTCTAGCTGAAATGTACAACAAACACGAGTAGTCATTCATCCTCTTTCCATCTGTCTCCAATTCCTCTCTTCTCCCCTTTATCTCTCTTTAGTAAGTTTCTAGTTTCTGTCTCCATCTCTATTGTGTTTCTCTTTCCATCTCAATTGTCTACTCTCCAAGTTGGAGTTGCTTGCGTGTATTCTGTCTGGTAGACTAGAAGACATTTATACGGCAATGTTTACTGTCATACGACGGTATCTCTTTTGGCTGACCTTTGCTGTGAAACATCATGATCTGCTTTTATCTTATGGTTATTTCCTGGTCAACCTACAGCTTGAAATATTCTGTGCATGAACCACACTTGTTTGAGTTTTAATATTTGCCAACCAGAGGTATCATGTGACTCATTCTATTTTCTCTCATGCAGATAGTTTGAACAAATGCAAAAAAGAATAACATTGATTTTGAGGTAGAATATACCTATGCTGATCCAATTACTGCTAGTTAAGGAAATTTGGCAAATTATTTAGCTTTGATTATATTATCTTTTCCACAAAGATAACTTTTTCTCACAAAACACTAGTAAGAATTATTAAATGTCAAGTACAGTGTCTTATATATACTAGGGAACCAGGACTAGAACTCTTGAATTTCCTTGCAAACAAGAAAAGTGTTAATTTTCAGATTAATGTTATTGTATCTGAGTTCAGTATGAAGATTGGAGTTGGCCTCTTCCACTTTCAAATTAATATTAAAATATAAATGCTCCAGTTGAGATTCTACAGACCAGAGAACCACAGTGCCTTTTAAGATTTGTCAGTCCATTGTGCAAATTACTTTCACAAATTTAGAGTTTTCTGATATCTTAAACAACAATCTTATTCATATTTTCAGTATCATCCCTTCACTGTGCTTCTTTCAGTGATACAGAGATGTTTGAATGTTCATTGACACATTTTTGTAAGTTCTCCTAAATTCTTTTTGGAAAGAGTAAAGGTATAGAATGCATAAATGAAAACAATGAGATGAAGTACAATAAACAGAAAGTCAAAGGAAGGATTCATCCAGGTCAAGTTTCTGCCTCATTGTGTGCTCTGCATCTTAATTAGGCTGAAAGCTTTGGGCAAAACATACCATTTTAATGACTAAACACAACTTAACCTTCATGATTTTTTTTTCTATCTGCAAAACAAATCCAAAGATTATAATATTTTGATATGGAACAAGTCCTTATTTTTATCTGGCACATAACTGTTATGGGTTTGTCAAAGACAAAGGGAGCCAGGCTTGGTGGGCGCCATGGGAGCAAGTGATGATTACAGTGCACCTGGCATTTCTGGCTCTGTCCCTTCCTGGGGTGCAGAGTTATATAGAGAGCTGGACATCCTCAGTCTCACTATCTTTGTAACATTAACCCTATGAGCCTTCTCTGCTCTGGCCATGACATTTGGCATGTGTCTCTTTTTCAAACCTTGAGATGATGGAACAAACTGGCAGAATCAGTTGACACAATCTCAGTCAGAAGCAACTGGACTCGTCTTATCCAGAGCCAAAAATGCACAGCACACAAGATGGCTCATGTCCAAGGTTGCTGCACATTAACAGATGGGAGGGGAATTATCAGTGGACAAATATGACCAAGCACCATGTGGATGGGTGACAAGAAGTCCTCTGGCTGCAGGAGCAGATTACATACCAGCACTGCCTTGGCTCCTGGCCCCAAAGAAATACATAGCAATCCACACTCAGGGAAAATTCCATGAATTAGCCGTGCAGGAACATCCTGAAGCCAATGGCAACACATTCCAAGCAAAACATCCAATGAACCAAACCCCAAACAACACAGACCTCAGAAATGTAAATAAAAATTAACTGAAAAAGGAAACCTTCAGAGTCTTGGGAAGGAACACAACAGATTAAGTGACCACAAAACACTAAAACACCAACTAGTTATTTACCCACTGCTTTGCGGTAAACACAAGGCCCATAGTCTCCAGGAGGTTATTTCTGGGCGCCAATGACTTAGCACACAGGCCAACAGAGAAGATGGACTTTATTTTTCTCCCAGGGCAAGTGGCATTTATAATGGGCTTGAGAACTGAAAGGAAGTTCCTTTGAGCCTCTTAGTCTTGCAGCTATGTGTAAGGATGAGAGAAGAGCAGAGGTTGGGAAAAGCGCTGGGCTTCACGTCAAATGATTTTGCTTTGCTTTCTTAGCTTGCTACCTACTCACTACTCTCTCTTGAGTAAGCCCCTTCCAACCTAAGTTTCAGTTTCCTCATGTGGAGTAATAAGTGGATAATGATTGTTATTTCTTAAAGAGCACTTAGTAGGAAGCAAAGGAGAACACAGGAAACAGTCATTATTGAGAAAAGTGTTCCAATGCCATTGCTGCTTCATTTCTCTAATACTGTAGAATCAGCATCCCCAACACTAAACGACTTCCCTGGCAGCTGAGGCAGGCTCTTTGTGCATCCCTTTCAAACCGTTTATAATGTGCTCAGTACTGATAGAAAAGGAGTGTCAACTACAAATCACATTATCTCTTTGTAGAATCCCGCTAATAAAATATGTGGGATTCACACAGGACGTGGTGGAGTCAGAGACCTTTTTTGACTTGAGTTTAAACAGTGGAAGGTGTTAGAAAAACAGGGCTGAAGGGAAGCACGTGACACCTGAGTTAGGAATGACTGGGATATATTAAGTCCACTCACATATCTCTAGTATTTTGTTGTAGTTAGAAGCACATGTGACCATCAGAACTTATAATTGGCAGCAAACCAATCCAGAGTCAGAAGCCTGAACCAATCCAGAGTCAGAAGGCTTTTGACTTTGAGGGAAGGAAGTATCTTGAGAAGCTGCATTACAATTTATATCTGTTGGTCCACACATGGTCACTTAAACCATTCTGATGAAACCAAATTCCCTGTTTAGACCCAAAGTCATTCGGTTCAGCAGAATTAGTTATTAGATCAATTCCTTCCTGAACTGGCTCACGGTTTTGATTATCTTTCCCCCGAATGGACTGTCATTAAAGCATCACAGCTTTTCTCCATGGTGGGGTCATGATGAGGCCCCAGGACATTAGTGCAAGAGGTGAGTCCGGAAGCCGTGCAGCTCAATGAGTCCCACACGCTCCTCTGACAGCACACGTTGACCAAATTTTCACAAGTCTGTAAGAAAATGAAAACAAAGGGAGTGAGAGTAAAAAATTTTCATCAAGTCAACTCATTCAGTTTAAAGAAGTCCCTCACAGTACTAAAGCTTATTTATCCTTCTTTTATGCTATTCTTTTTCTTTTATTTCTTGTGATTGTAATGGTATGTGGCAGGATTTTGTTTGTTTTTATTTTTTAGAAATCTATCAAATCAAAAAGTTGACCATGTTATGTTAGGCTTCTGTTTTGTGGTTCTTTTGTTGGTTGGTTTACTTGATTTATGAATTTAAAAGTTTAAAAATTTTGGATCTCTACCAGCTCCTTCATTTTTATATGGGGGAATTGAGACTCCCTAAAATTGCAGAAGTTTCCATTAGGAAGTTGGAAAGCTAAGTTCAAAACCAGGGCACACTGATCTCTGCCTTTTCTCCTGCTGTCCCCTTCAACATAACAATGTCAGCATTGCCTCCACTCCTGCAGGATGAGAAAGGCAAAGCTGTGGAAGAGAAGGTGATTGGGAAGAAAGAACAACTTTTACTGTGTATGAGCTTCACCTGTGTTACTCTGCTTCTTCTTCACCACACTAAAAGGAAGACAAATCTGTATAGAGATGATAACTGAAAAAACTAAGGACAGAGATGTAAGATAATGATGCAGAATCCTTCAAACTGTGTCGTCCCCTGTATATATGTCATTTGACAAATCTCTATAGTGTTTTTCTATGCAAGTTGTTTGCTAATGTAATTGAAAGATTGTAGCAAATTTTAAAGTGATAAGCAAACATGCAATGACTTAACAAAAACTATTTATCTCACACAATCTTGTGAGGCTGGTTATCATATTTTAAGGATGAGAAGTTGAAGCTAAAAGAGTTTCAATGTCTTATCCAAAGTCATGTATCTGGCATGTTACTGAGCTGCAGTTTGGTTTCTGACTTCCAATCCTATCCCGTTTTCTTGACACTACTAGGAAGAACTCTTCCTGGAGAAGAAACGTGGCACACCAGGGAAACCTTAGTCTGTGGTGGATCACAGCCAATGGACCGCAACTGTTCCTTTGAAAAGGCAGGATCAACAGAAGAATTGATGGAGACACCAGGCACGAAAGGGTTGTAAGTTCTGGGCTTTCCAAAAACAAGCCATTCTCCTCCAGATGATTTCAATAATCTCTAGCACATGTGTTCTAACCCCTTGATGCTGTACAATATGTGTAACCAAATAAAAGATCTCTCCAGATTTGGAGATTTACTGTTTATGATGGGAAGAGGCCAACCAGATGACATCATTTATATTTCAAATATGAGCTGCTGCCAAGGCTGGTGATGTTAAGCTGGAGAAATCGATCCTCATCATTATTCTAAGAAGAAAAAATAAAAAAGGTCTTGCTCTAGATGGTGTCTCTTTTAAAAATTTATGTGAACATGAATTGTAGTTTAATAAACTTGTTTTATCCGGGACTGCTCATATTCAATGTGTGAGTTGGTTAGGCACATGATTATTCCCATGTAATTGAACTTATCAGGTTAGAGGAGAAGACACCGTTTTGTGTTGTTGACGAGGGAGCAGTAAGTAGACAATTAATCTAAAGTATGTCTGCATATTTAATTGAGTACACGTGGCATCAGGGCTGTTGCCACTTCTGCAAAGCAGTGTCCAGTTTGTCATGATGGGGTACAGTGGATACTGCATCCATCCTTCAGCTTCTACCTAACACAGCTATGATTTCCTTTGGGTGGCCAAATCCTGCATAAATATGAGACAAGGAAATCTGGTACCACCCCAGTTCCAAAGATAGACCTTGATCACTCTAAGTCAATAAACACATGGAGTTTCCCTGATGATCAGTGGTCCAGGAGTGATCTGTGAGTGTAAAGAGACACAAGACAAACCTTAGGTTCTGTGCTAAAGGAAAAGTTTCCTCTGTTCCATGCATGGTCCTAAAGAAGTGTATGGCCTCAACTGATATTAGCAATGCATGTTGTAGTCTCAGGGGGGACCGGATTTAGGATGAAGCCAATGGTGAGGACAGGTGAGTGGAGAAATGGAAAAAGTCAAGCTGCTTAATCATATCAAGGCTGTGAGTGTGCTGTGTCTACCCTGTCCCTAAACTTCCTCTTATGTAGGGACCATATTTCTTACTTTTGTAGTCAGTTTGAATGTCACTGCTTACAGCTGAAAGTAGTCTTACTGATAGGAATGGTAGCAAGTTTGCTTCCTGGGATTCCATCAGTTTCTCAAATCACATTCTCACTATATTTTCAATGGTTGAGGTAGTCTGGCGATTCAGCTCAGTGGCGCCACAAAGCACTCATAACAGTCGCTGCTTTCCAACTGTACCCTGACCACCCTCATCTCCAGCCATGTTCACAACTGCTCTCTCAACTTCCTGTTGTTGGGAGGTGCCTTGCTTCTACTCACCTCTGATCTTCCCAGTGCCCTTTGTATTGCCAATGACATCATCTTCACTATATCTTTACCCACCCTGGCCCTTTCATCAAGTTCTGGCTCAGGTGTCACTTCCTGAAGCCTCATCTTCAGGGATCCTACTAATACTTCTTTACAACCCTGTTCATCTCCAGGCCTATGGAAATGACTGGTCCTCTCTCATGGACTATTGCTTCGACAAGGTCAGAAAACACCTGTTCTGTTTACTGTTTTGTTCCTAGGACTGAACACACAGTTATGTATTAAATTTTTCACTTGTCACATGAAATATTTGTCAAAAGAATGATGAATCAGTTACTTAAAGCTATTCAAATATTCCCCACTCTAGTGCCTAACTGTTTTAGAATAGTCTCATGACCTAGCCCTGACTTCCTGCCCAGGCCTCTTCTGGAAATTTCTAAATTACTCAAGCCGCATTTCTTATTTAAAATGCACTAAATGATGTATCTTCTGATATTTCCCATCTCAGTAGTTGTGATAGGAATATTGCTACTTCTCAAACTGGCCTTCATTCTGTAGTCTTACTGTGTTACATTATGCGGCTGCTAGGAACTAGTGAAATGGGTAAAAATGAGTCTAATTTCTGTTTTATCATTTTCTCAGTTGTGTAACCCAAGGCAACTTACTTCAACTTTCATCTCACAAAGAGAAGAAAGAAAGAGAGAAAGAGAGAAAGAAAGAAAGAAAGAAAGAAAGAAAGGAAAGAAAGAAAAGAAAAGAAAAGAAAAGAAAAGAAAAGAAAAGAAAAGAAAAGAAAAGAAATCCTTTAATCCTCTCCTGGTGCCTGCCTCGTGGGAAGGCATGGAGGAATGGATGAGTAGACACCAGGCATAGTACCCCATGCACCAAGTGGTTAAGAGTCAACTTCTTTGCTGAATCATTGTTCAATTCTGCCTCTTGGTCTCAGACTCAACCACCAATTTAATTCTAAATTATTACTCTGAAAAAGCAAAATCAAAGAATAAAAATTTGAGCATCGGTCTGGACTTCAGAAGCAGAAAGTGTCTGAGAAAGAAGAAAGTGGTGCTGGGTTTCCCTTATGTCTGGAGAGTTTCGGGTTAGTGAGAGTGCTGTTTGAGGTTAGTGGGAGTAGTCTTTGGGAAGTTATTTGGTTTGGCTAAAATGGTGATTCTGCTATGGCTGAACCTGCAATTTCCAGGAAGTAAGCGAGTTCCCACAGCTTCAATAACAAATGTAGAACCCATGGGGCAATCCTTCAAGGCCTGATGAGAGCACCAGGGCAAGTGTTTAGTGATGGCTTTAAGATGCTGCTGGGCAGGAACTGAAGTACCGCGGGAAACCCCGCTGAAAGCCTTTCCAACTCTGCAGGATCCAGGCTTCCGGTGTTTGCAGAATGAGCTGCCCAGACAGTCCCTGCAAACCCCTTTCCATCTACCTGGATCCTATTCTTCAGCTGAGCTCCTCATTTTCAATGCCTGATACCTGGTTCATGGCCTTTGTAGTTGGTAGTGCCCCCTGTAGTGCTCCCTGATGAGTCAGCTTTTCTGGAGATGTACTTGAAGAGTAAAAGAAAGCAGTAAGATAGCTTCCAAACCACTGATTAAATGTCTTCATTCTTGAGTAGTAGAAAGTTGTGAGGATCTTGATAAGGAAGGATGAGGAAAAGGGAGGCATGGGGAATAAACAGAATTAAGATATATTATTTCCATATACATACTTCCTACAATGAATGTAAATATCATCTGCTGATTAAAATAAATAAATAAATAAATAAATAAATAAATAAATAAATAAATATGCGTGTTTAAACCCAGGCAGCAGATTTGTGTCTTAGCTAATCTACCTATTAGCTTTATAACTTCGAGGCTGCTGATTAACCTCCTTGAACCTTATCTCTGTCATCGATAAAATGGTTATATTATGTGTCTACAAAACTCTTATTGTGGTGGAATAAGATCCTGAATGCAACAGTTTAGCAGAGTTCAGAGCACATAGCAGGTAGTCAATAAAGATGACTCTGTTACTCATCTTCACCATTATTAGAAACTACGTACTTGTAAATTGACCGGAGAACAGACAGCTCCATTTAGATGTGATTCAAACCACAAGTATAATTCACACTTTAGAGACATATTCACTGTGTGTTTTCCTTTTCCTGAAAGCTCTGCCCATGATGAGTGTGCTCCAACCCAAAGTCTTCAATTTCAAGATCTGCATTATATTCCTCAATGTGGAAGGGGCAGAGCAAAGCAACGAGTGTTGGGATAGAGATGAGTCCACAGAGTGTGGAGTAAAGATGGGTTTTCATGGGGGAAAAAATGACTGTAAGTGCAGAAAGAAGGAGCAGCAAAAGTGGAAGTGGAGGTAGTGAGGATGGCCTGAGCCTCAGTTTCTCCATTTGTAAAATGAAGAGAGAGGTGAGATTAGTTTTTCTGAGCTGTGATGGCAAATGATTTACATTTTCTTTATGAGCTCCAAGGTGAGGAGAGAAAAAAGAAATGATAGAGAGAGGAGAAAAAGAAATATGTCTCTGCTTCTCAAAAGTAGGAAGGGACAGTAGTCATGTCTTTTTTTCCATAGATGATTTCCATAGATGAACAGTGCCTACAAGGATTTCTTACCTTCCTAACTTCCTTCTTTCCTTCACCCTTCCCTCCTTGCTTGCTTCCTTTCTTCTTCCTGTCTTCCTCCTGTTCCCATTCCCTTTTCATTTTAAAGAACAGCAAATGATTAAGATGTTAAAAAGAGTGGATTCAACTCAACAAACATTGAGAAGATAGCCTCAAATGGTTACTGTACTACACGCTAGGAATCTGAGGATGCCTAGGATGTGGTCTATGGCTTCACTGTATCCTGTAATCTTGAGAAAGACTGAGAAATAAGTTTGATAATTTCAGTACAGTGTGGTGAGTTCTGTGATACAGGAAACTTGCGAGGTATGAGAGCTCTGAGAAAATCTACACTGAGGCTTGAAGCATGTCCAAGATTTAGCCCTGGTAGGAAAAGAGAAAAGCAGTTACCTGCTCAAAATAACAACCCAAGCAATCTTTATTATTCCTCTGAACCACTCCTGAGACAGAAACATGGAAGTCATTCCAAAGCATTAGCTTAGGATGGTTTATTTTGGACATGCTCATCACTAAGTACATGTTTTTCTAGGATTTGTGAGGAGATGAATTTCCATGTGTGCTGTGCTTCAGCATGGCTCCTCGGGGTGTTTATTTACTGTGCTTTATTCCATAGCCTCACAGGGTGTCCCAGCTGGAGGCAGCTGGTGATAAACAAATAGCTTCCATTACCCAATCCCATCACCATCCTCCATTGTGTTTCAAAAACAGTCTCAGTCCATAGGTTTCTCAACCCCAAATCCATCCTACAGTGTCAAAAACCTGTGGGGTTGCAGGAATGTTTACTTTGAAAAACTGGCATCCAGAGACAAAGTAAAAAACAGTTTAGGACACCATAGAATTTGAACTCTAGTAAGATAGTTTTCAAGAAAATCTAGTTAGTCCTATTGGCCTCTTCATAGGAAAACAGATATAAATCGATGTGAGGAAATCCAACTTCTCATATTACAATCTGCCTGAATGGACAATGTGATGAAACACAGTTTGGGTGAGTCTCTCCTGTGTGTTCTTCACTTTCACATATTTTATCTCATTTGGTGGTTTTTTGTGTTAGCCTTGTCAAGCCAATAATGAATGCTGGCACAGTGTGGACTTGCCTCCTGCCTATCAGAGAGAAAGTGTGGAATAGACTCACGATGTAACATGAAATCACCATTCCACAAACCCCACTGAAGAAGAGAAGGTGAAGATTTCATAAGCAGAGAGCTGAGATCCTCTGATGCCAGTTTTCTGTCTCATCAGAGTCCCAGGCTTCAGGGACACACAACTCTAGGCCTGCTCTTCTGCCTAGTTTGACAGAAGAGGTCCAGTGGTACATAAGGCTGAACTCATGCGTATCACTCATTAGAGGAGAAGGAGAAAAGCCTGATATTCCTGACTCAGTGAACTCCAAGGAGGCCTGAAAAAGAAGGCTAAGAACACAGAGGTGAGACAGGGCTCTGGGACCAGGTGGTGTTGGATAAGGAGATGGAGGAAAGGAAGTGAAAGAGGAAGTAAAAATCAAAATGTAGTAGATACGTGTATCATTTAGCTTGATTAATATATTCATTATGTACCACAAACATATACTGATAAAATTTATAAAGATGAAACTAGTAGAAAACATTTAACCCTGGATACAATAGTACCCACTGAGATATTTAACATATATTAAGGCTGAAGTATTTATCAGAAAGTTATCATGAATAACTATAATTTTCATGTGACTTTCAAGTTCTCTGTAAGTCAATTGGCCTGTAGTGCTGGTACAAAAGAGAAGTGTTTATATAATGTTATCATCAGGAATTCTTCTTTAAGTTTAATCACTTACTTGTTGCTAGACCAAAACCCACTTCTTAAATGTTAGTTCACCTGCCCCCAGGTCTTTCTTCCTTTTCTGTATATGGAGATAGACTCTAGGGTGGAAAATTTGTAGAAACAGACTGTGAGATTAATGCATAACTTCAGGTATGTTTTCTTCATTCCAACCCAAGGTATTCATTATCTATTTTGCAATGAAAAAGGCTGAGAGGTGTTAGGACATCACATGACTCGGAGTCATAAAAGTTCAACTCAGTTTTTGCTTACCTTCCAGGAGCTAGGACATGGCCAGAATCTCATAAATCCATCCTACAAGAGCTGTCTGGTAGTGTTCTCACCCCTTTGCTACCTGTGTCTCTTCCCACTACAGCTGTATGGTTTTGCAGCTACCTTGAATGTTTAGCCTTCCCTTTCACATTGGAGAAGAAAACCAGTCACTTCAATCTTATTTTTTGTTCATAAAGTGGGAATAATAATTCCTGCCTTTGGGAAGAAGAGATCTAGTGCCAATTATAACGGATAATGGTATATGTACTTTATGACACTGAGCATATTCCCAACACCTTGAAACTTGCTTTCTCTGTCTCCCTTATCCTAAAGTTCAATACTCAACACTGTTAATCTCAATAATAGTTCAAAGTTAAGTATGTATGTTGACTAAGTTGCTTCAAGTTAGCCCATTCATTTGATAATTCGGCAGTGATCCTACATCTCAGTTTTAAAGACTTAGTCTTTTAAAAAATCTTTGTACCCCTTTGTACATGAATAAGAGTCTTTAGGCATCTCTCATTTTCCTATGTGACCTGGTTGATGCTTTATTTCTTGCTATTTGAGAATGAGCCCCAGAATTTCTGTAGCCCGGATGTAGCTTCCTGCGAAGTAATGGAATGGTAACCTGAGCTCACCCATTAATCTCATTAGTAACAATCTTGCATAGCACAGTTGGCAGTTGAGCTTTCCTTAAGATCTAAAGAACATTATCTCTGACCTTCCTCAGTTTTCCAGTGTGCTTGGAGTTTTACGAGGCTTGGGAACTTGTGATTACCCCAAACTCTCCCTTTACTTTTTTTTGAGACAGGGTCTCGCTTTGTGGTTCAGGCTGGCCCTGAGCTCAGCCTCAAACTCACATCACAGCAATCCTCCTGCCTCTGCCTCCCAAGTGCTGGGATTACAGACGTAAGCCACCACGCCCAGCACTGTGGTCTTTGGTACTGATTGCTGCTGGGCATGAGTCTCCACACCCAGTACTGTGTGTGGTTACCGGGGATTGAACCCGGGTCCTTGCACTTCCAAGACAGGAGCCGGAACCACTGAGCTAACTCCCCAGCCCTCTCCCTTTACTTATGCATCATCTATTCCCATCTACTGTCTGGTCTGCATCACACTGATCCTTTGTTTTCATTTCTAAACAAAAAATGTTCAGTTTTTATTTGTTGCACATTTACTGAAGAATGGGAGGGAGAAAATAATTAATTAAAAAGAAAATTAAATTTAAATTTAATTTAAATTTAATTTAATTTAATTAAAATTTAAAAATTAATTAAAGAGAAAATAATTTATGTTTTTAGCTTTTCAAACAACTTCTAATTTATCAAGAAGTCTAGGTTGATCAAATTTAATAAATATCCACTTTCTACCACTGTTCCTTCTACCCTGAGAGAAGTTTACTTCTCTACTGCATTGATGTGTGGAGTTAGTTATGTGAGTCATCTTTCAGCTGACCACAGATAAGTGAGCAAGAATTGCTTATTTTTGTTTTTGCATTTCAGAGTCATTGTTACCCAGCAAAGCCTGACTAATACAAAGCCTCTCTGTTCTTAAGTGTCTCTTGACATCATGACACTGGGGAGTTTTTATTTGAGTCTTTGCAGTCACGTGGGCCCTTGTCATTTCTCTAGCTCTATTTTATCACCCTTTCTCAGAAATCCTCTCTCTTTTTGGTAACTTTAAATACTTATTAATTTTGGACAAAATGTGTGTTATTTCTCT
This sequence comes from Petromus typicus, assembly GCA_004026965.1. Classification (NCBI taxonomy): domain Eukaryota; kingdom Metazoa; phylum Chordata; class Mammalia; order Rodentia; family Petromuridae; genus Petromus; species Petromus typicus. Next base: position 27,068 of record PVIR01022266.1, read on the forward strand.
CCTTTGATGCCTTCACTTTTGCTTATGTACACTTGAAGTGATCCCTTTATATCAAGGCGATTTAAAGAATTTTAATAAATTTTAATAAAATTTTAATAACTCACCATAGGAAGAATTATTGTGCTACTCACTGAAGCAATGACTTCTCTTCACCATCTGTCATCAATTCCTACTTCTGTCACTCCCTATGAGAAATTTAGCAATCTGTTCAGTGACAACGAAGTCCCGCCAGGCTGCTCTTGCTTAGGCTCTGTCTTTGCCTGTTATCCACACTGACCTGGATTTTAAAACTGGTTGACTAGCTCATGGCATTAAAGAATGTTATCAAATTTCCCATTTGCCTTGCTTGGGCCTGTATTTTGCTTTCTCTCCAAGCATCTATGTAATCATGTATATGCTGGCACTGTCTTTCCCTCCTTCATTCACTGTCGCTAGTTTAGAGCCTGATGTATCTCCACCTTCTGACACTGCTCCTTTCAGGCCTGTTCTGTGTTACTTGCTGCCCTCACTTTCCCCCTAAAGCCATTACACAAAGACCTTCCTACTCCACAAGTGCTCAGCTGCCCTGATTAGAGGGCTCTCAGACATGGACAAGGGTTTCTCCACCCACTCAGGACCTTGTTAATGAATGGGGAAGCTGCCACTCCCAGTGCCAGCCAAGTTGGGCACTGCTGATCCTGTCTCTTGTCAGTGTTATGCCCAGCACAGATTCCTTCCCATGTTTTGTGCTAATTATTTTCTGGTGAATTATGTGTCTTCTGGAGCTGCTGATTTTTAGACCTGGCATCCTGAGATCACCCTCTGCTCTGCTCCTTTTGATTCTCAGTGTTTTCCCCAAACCTTGTGGCACCTGGAAGCCCCTTCGGCTTCGTGCTTTGAACAATGGTCTCTCTAAATGTGTGCCACTCTACTCTGGTTTGCCCTTTTGTATGCTCAGTGTCTCCTTCAAGTTGGCCCTTCGTGCTGCTTATTAACACTCAATATCCGGTGGTCTTGTAGGTCAGGGTTAGACTCCAGATGATCACAACACTAAAAGGATGATGGTGTCCCACCCCGAGATGTAATCCAAAATAAACTACCCACCAAACACTAAAATAATAGGCAAGCTGAAATGAAAATTAGCTCATCTTTGGTGTGTAGATTAGAACACCCAGGATAAGTTTATTACAGTGGAGTTTTTCTCACATTTTCCCATTTGAAGCTATTCAGTCATTTGTTAATGTATTTCATTTTAAAGTAGATATTTCTCCAGCCCAGTTTGTGATTGCTACATCTTGGAAACAACCCAAGTGTCCATCAACTGGAGACTGGATAAAAAAGCTGTGGTTCTTCTACAGAATAGAGTACTACTCTGCCATAAAA
>PVIR01022267.1:0-28319 GCA_004026965.1 Petromus typicus
CTTAAAAAAAAAAACATTTAGACTCCAGGTTCCGCTCTGGAGTTGTGCGCATCTAGATGGCACTGAGACATGCGAGGGGAGGACGATCTCTTGGGGTGGGGACAGGTGAAGCAGAACCAGAATGCAGCTGAGCCACCGAGCCCGGAGTGGCTGCTGGCTGCACTGAAAGCGGGAAGTGCACTGCTTTTCTCTGCGTCCTACATTTCTGACCCTTGAGCTTAGAAATAAAGTATCTGGAGATTTGCAATCACACAGCAGTGCGTTCTGAGGCTGCCCCACTTGCCAGGATAACCAAGAGAAAACACAAAACCACTCCAGAGGGTTCCAGTGTCTGGTTCTGGCCAGCAAGAGAGAGAAAGAAAAGAGTTGCTGATCTGATTTAGGCTAAGGAGCTACAAGGAGCCTGGTTGTCAGGAAGGACTGTCTGCCCTCTATACTGCTTGTCCCCGACTCCAGGGTCTGCCCCTTGATACAGGGTTTGGTTAACATCTCCTGATAAACTTGGAAGACAGAATAACACATCTTAAGCTCAGAGAATTGCTTTCTCTCTCCTTTTCCTGCTGAATCATAGGACAAGGCACTCTGCCATGTGCAGACAGGTCTTGCACCTATCAAAATCTGCAAGCCACCACAGGTCCCTGGAACATTACAGATTTTCTTAAGAGGTCACCGGGACCCATCTGATTTCGCAGCGTAGGCCTTGAACAGGGAGCAGAGTGCTGTGGCGAACCTCCAGTTGCCTGGATTGTAATTAATTCTAAAATCTCCCACGTCAACTCTGTGAACCAAGCCAAAGCAAACAAAGCCTCCCGCGGCAGGGCCTGGTGAAGCTGGGGCACAGGCAGGGCTGAGGCTGATGAAAAGCAGTGTTTCAAGACCCAACACAAAAATGTGGAGGGGGAGCACTTCTGAATAGCACAGGAAAGCAACGGCTTCTTTTCCTTTGCCATCCAGTCAGCACAGATCACGGATTCTGAGAGATGGACAGGAGCTTAAAGATCCAACTCCTTGATCACACACATGCAGAATGGAGCCCGGAGAGGTTATGTGGCTTGTTCAAGGTCACGCAGCTTGTTAATACTTTTCCTCGAGTACGGCTTAAATTTTCCAACTCTTAAGAGCAGCATTTGTGTCAGTAGAAGAAATGAACATAATTGTCCCTTTGTCCTTGAGAGGCTAACAGAGCACCCACTGAATGCCAATTACTGGCAATGCAGAGGAAACACTCTGTACTGAAGTCAAGCAGTCAACACAGGGTAAGCGCAACCAATACCTCAGAGAAGCAGAAGGAGGAAAGATCCTCCAACCTGGAATATGTGGGTCTCCACTACATTTATTTGGATTATGATAAATAAAATATGGACAAGAAAGAACCCCTCCCTGCCAGAAGCTGTCAGCACATGAGGTTCAAAGGTACGATATTAGGCACCAAATTCTTTTAACCTGCCCTAGGGAAGGAAATGGACAACTGTTCTCGCCATTTTGGAAAATCCACAAAGATCCCCCAGGAAAGATATGTTAGGATGACCAGCGCCCAGAAACTGTACAAACACACATGGTGACACACAGATACATGTTATTGGGCACAGGGAGACAGGGATAAATATTTAGAAATCTCATCCAAGCTGACCCAATCCTTCCTAGGGAAGAGGACCATCCACAGCTAGAAGCTAGAGCAACTTTCAGGCAAACTGGACTCTGGCTGGGTGAGATTAAGCCAGATGCTTCTTGGCATAATTGCGGCAAGGTCCTGCAGATCCAAAACTATCAATGCTAAAGCCCCATTATTATGGGAGCTACATTTTCTGCAAATGAGATTAGACTGTGCTGTGACTGAGGGGAAAAAAGAACGCTCACCTTTGCAAAGGTGGGCCTTACTTTCTACATGACCCAGAAACAAAGCTGTTGGGCACTGTCTGTGGGAGGGAAAACGAAAAGGGACAAATGTCTCCAGTCCACCCTCTCTGTGGAGCCTATTGTCTGTCACTACACCTGCCCTCAGAACTTCCGGGACAGGCAGAAGGGTCTTGCTGGGAGCCTTCTGATGCCAGAAGCAGATACAAGTTGTGCAAATGTAAGGAGCAAGCAGGGAGTAAGAAGATGCTCCTCAAGGCTGGGTGGAGCTGGCAGGCTCCTGTAAGGGACCACCTGGGGGTGATGGGGGCACTGGCAGGAGTAGCACAAATGAGAACGAGTCGCAACAGATAAACAGAGAGGTAGTGGTGAACCTGAGCTGACCGAATCTTTTGCCAAGTCCTTCAGGGCCATCCCTAGGACCTTAGCCACCTACCGTGACCACAAGTGGCACAGCTGGTTGATTGTAGGAATAGTGACAACCTGAAAGCTAACATTGGAAGACATACTCTAACCATAGGCAGTGCCAGTGAAAATGAAGTCCTCATTTCTCCTGATACCCAAAATTTGTGTGCCCATACATACAGAAGAGAAAGGCCACAATTTCAGTGAGCAGAATCACCATGTGGACAAAAAAAAAAGCCATGCCAGGAGTAAGAGTCCTAATTCTGCCCACTCTCTAGTAATGAAAAGAGACACTTGACCTGGAAGGCCTTTTGAAAACGGGTCGAGGAGGAGAGTGTTGGATGAGGCAAATGTGCCATGTGTACACTGCATACAGCCTCATCCCCTCATGCCACCTGTGCCCACACACATTGCTTCCCCAGCGACAGGCATCCCTATCGGGGGTCGCATCCATTTTACACATGAGCTATACGAAACGAGCCAGACACAAACAGATAAATGCCTTATGTTTTTAGACTTATAATTTTTTGCTTGAAATTTTCCTGGGTGGGTGAAGAAAGACAGGAGAGGGTCTGCTTGTTGTAGGCGCCAAGGGAAGCCTCTTCAGAGTTTCTCTGAAGTTGATAACTTGTGCAGCATCCTGCGAATGAATGCTGACATCCATCCCCCTGATGTGGCCCCCATGTGCTGAGTTCTTTAGGACGTACATACACGCAGTCTTTCATGCAGCTCAAACCCGTAAGTCAGTCAGAGCGTGGATTAGTTTCATTTTACACAGAGATACAGTTAAGTAAAGCAAAAAGATCAAGATTCAACCTCAAAGGCTAACACACGTCTCCTTCTCAACCTTAGCGCCTATAATTTTGGAAGTAAAGAGTGAACACTGTGACATGAGCACAATGCTGAGCCTCCGAGCCAGCCCAGGACTTGTGGTATCTTGAACGAAGCTCAATAGACATGTATGAGCACAAATATATCATTACCTAGAAAGCTGGAGAAACAGAGAAGTAAGTAGAGTACGGATGTTAGGAACAAGTTGCTCAATCTCTACCTCCTGTCTGAGTTTCAAAATGATACACCAGGAGGCACTGACGGCCCCTGTAAGATACGCGGAGGAAGGATTCATGAAGGTAACAAGGCGTAGATCTTGGCATTGTGCAATTTGGACCTGTCAGCCCGTGCTCAGCAAGCCTTAACCAGAAGCCGGGTTTCAGTCACCGAGGAAGATGACTACAGTGGCTGTACTGACGGCTGCTCCACATGGTAACTCGGACCCCACAGTCTCGCAGCACAATGACCTCAGATCCAAAACCCTGGTGTGAGAGGAACCTGGCATATTCCCTAAATCTCATTACCACATAGATATCGATGATGAAGATGATGATGATGACGATACTCCATTGACTAAGTATGAGACTTCCTCATGCTTTTCACTGGCAGCCACTCCACTTAATAATCACAAGCCAACCAGGTAGCCATTTCCTACTGAAGAATCTATCTGGTGCTTTGGGGGTGGAAGCACCCTGGCGAAGACAGCGAAATTCAGTCTTGATGCAGGGCCTTGTTCTGAGCAACTCTCTTAAACTATGCCAGGATCAGAAATGGGAAGTCTCTCCTTAAATAATTTCATCCTCTTTAGCCGCAGCCATAATGAGAGTCTCATTTGCCTTGGGATAATTGGCCTCCCTCTTTGCTCCAGTGGCCGGTTCCACTTGGGCAGTCTCTCCAGGCCGGACAGCATCACGCTCGGCAAGTCCTCTCTGGCGGCTTTGGCTAATGAGGGTTCCGGGTGAGGAGTCACTGAAGAGTCCAGTGTTGCAGAGAAGTACCCCACATAGACACACCCCTACCGTCAAAACGACGGCAGAACTGTGCACGCGTATCCTGCCCATGTTGGATCATATCTCACTAGATCCTCACACAAGGGCCACAGTCTGCTGAATGCTGAGTCTGCTGCGTAGGGAAAGAATAAACCTCTGCCTTAAAATGTGTGCATCCACATAAGACTCATGTGTGGCGCATGCGTGTACACAGGAGGAAAGAAGGAGAGTTAAAACCCCGGATGAGACAGTGGAAGCTGGCTGGTAGTATGTCCAACAGTAAAAGAAGAGCAAGCCAAAGGGACAATGATTTGTATATTAAAGCTATGAGTTGCAGCGAGTTTTTTTTTTATTTCACAATGCAATGAACCTAAAGGTTCATAAATAAGAAAATACTGAAGTTGGTTATGGACCAGATTTATAACAAAAGCCCATGAACTCCCTAAAAATAGAATGAGAAAATGTTCCCAATAATTCTCATCCAAAAAAGAAAATTATAAACCTAGTAAAACAACATCCCGATTATATAAACTATATGATACAAATTAAGAAAAATAAAAGATATCGTGGGTACTACAGTGTATTTCTAGATATTCTGCAGTAAAGTCATAATATTTTAATAACGCCAAACACTATGAATAGTAGATATCTCTTTCCCACTTCTAAACCAGCATGTCCTGGATCTTGCCTGGTGGAGCTCATGTGTGGTCAGGCCCCGTGACCAAGTGTGTGTGTCAGGAAAGAACATCAGTCTCCTGAGCTTGTGTGGGCAGCTTTGCTACCCAAGGTCGCCACAGACTACTGTCCGGATAGGAGACACTCACTGGCCCTTTATGCCCAGCGAGCATCCCGGCTCCTGTGTAAACCCAACCCTAACACCCCAGAAGCACTGTTCCCACTGAACGCTGCTGATGGTCGTGCTTATAAGGCTGTAATAATTTATAAAACCGCATTCTGAAATAGGTGTATAATAAATGTATTCAAACCTTATACATTTATCAATATCCCGTAAATTCTATAAACTATAAATTTATATTACAAGCTGCTGTTCCGGATCTATAACAGAGGGTCTGAACAGCTTACATATGTCATTTAAAAATAAATCTGTAGTTTTCCTGTTAAAATCCACTTGAGGTATTTTTGTCAAAAGGAAAAAGAAAAAGGTAGAAGAGAGGGAGTGAGAGAAGGAAGGAAGGAGGGCAGGAAGGAAGGAAGCAAAGAAGGAAGGAAACTAGTGCGTTCTGAGACAGTGAGCCCACAGACAGACTTCGGTACTGAGCAATGAACACGGCCTTCCCCTAGTCTATACCACTTCCTGTCTTCTCTCTCTGCCCAGATGAGCTGCCATTGACCATTTCTACTCTTGTTTCTCTACGTAAAAAAATATTTCTCTGGATATATTTGCCTTTGTTGAAGATCAGGAAATGACTAAATGGTGCTGTGTTTCCAGAGAAAAAAAGAGAAATCACACTTCTCCATGAAGTGAAGAAAGTTTCCACATGTTGAACAGGCAAGTGGAAAATCTGTGTTGTAAAAATATCACTGAAGAGGAGATGAAGAGCAGCTATTTGATAGCTGCGATGTTGCCTTTGGCTCATTTATATGGGTGCAAGTCTGGACAGACGCTGAGGTAAATCTTTCCTCCTGCCATTGTAAACCTTCTGGGGACAGAAACTCCTTTCCAGATCAAAAATTCAGAAAATGCACTGGGGAATCAAGACAGACCCTATATGGACTGCTGGCCCTGCCACATTCCTTTCCATATGAGTGCTAGCAAAGCTTTGGTACTTTCTAACCTCAGTTTCCTCACCTGTAAAATGGGAACAAAAGCATCTCCATGTTCTAGGAATGTCCTGAGAATTAAATGAGCGAATGTATAAAAAGCTTAACATAAAGACTGGCACAAAATAATGATTAAATAAATGGTGACTCCCACTTATTTAGTAGTGGCTATCTTTCATTTTTTAAATTTCCTATGCAGTGCTACTATACCTTTAGATGTTTAATAGATACTACTTCAACTAAAATGAATCAGTGTCTGACTTTCAATTCAACTATATTTTAGCCATGAGAAAACATCCTTCTATTCCAGAGAGACACAGGAGAAGGAATTCCAGCAAAATCAAATTTGAATAGATCAATATGACTTCCTGAACATTGTACAAGTTGCTGTACCATAATTCAAGCCATGCACAATTATAAATTAACAGTGAAAATAAAGGAAACAATTTTGGAGCAAATATGTAACCTTAGAATGATTTATATAAACCCTCTCATCATGTGTGGCTCCACTAATACAAAGAATCATCCACAGATTGGACAAGAACTCCAAGGAGTATGGAAAGACACATGAGTGGGCCCAGGGATTTAGCTCAAGTGGAGCACTGCCCACCTTGGAAGCACAAGGGCCCGAGTTCAATCCCCAGGTTGAGGGTCATAAAAGGGTCGACCTAGGGTTTTCTCCTCAAAATAAATTGTACTTTATAAAGTCATAAGAGTGAGCTGCTGTGCTAGATAGTTTTGGAGATTCAAGAGGATTATTTTTCTTTTATTGTATGCTTATACGTACATATTTTGTTTCAGAAAAAAAAATACTTTTTTTTTTTAGTTGTTTTGAGAAAAGGTCTCACTTTGTAGTTCAGACTGGTCCTAAAATCTACCTCAAACTCAGTAATCCTCCTGCCTCTGCCTCCCGAGTGCTGGAATTATAGGTGAGAGCCACCACACCCAGCATTGTGGTGTGTGGTACTGATTGTTTATGGGCATGAATCACCATACCCAGTAATGTTTATGCGGTTCCTGAGGATCCAACCTGGGCCACTGAGCTAAATCCCCAGCCCAAAAAAAGATACTTTAATAAATCACTGTTGGATGTGCTCTGCAGCTGGACTAAATCATAGTCTTTTCTGACTCTGAACCTGAAGGCTTCTGAGAATGAGTGTGAGGTCAGTCACATGGCAAAGGGAGCAGCAGATGTGAGGAGAGCCCTCCTCCTCCCATCTCAGAGTGTGGCAGCCACAAGATAGGGCCAGATGGGACTACGGCCCAGCAAAGCAGACAGCAAAAATGGCTTCTCGGTTTGAAGATCTTTAATGTCTCTGAACATTTTGATGAGAGTAACATAAGCCCTAAAAACTCGATGGTTCTTTCTTGGGGAAAGGAAATTGGCTCCAGCACGTAAATCCTTTGATTATTTTCAGGGTTGAGCCTCATAGTGCTACAGGCTGAGTGTGTGAACTAGAAGCAGCATAAAATTCCCCTTTGTTCGAATAACCTTCCATATAGTGCTCTCATTCCTTGCTATTTCATAGTGAAAAAGATTCAGAAATATCATTGTGAATCAGAGGATGACATTTTAGATCATAGATTTTCCTTGTTGGCAAACTTCTAGAAAATTCTGTTCAATCTCATCACTTGTAGTGGTTGTACAAGGCCACGTGGCTTGCCCAACATCACACAAGTGTGCATTACAATGTACAGCATAGTGCTTGGGACACAAGAAGCACTTGGGAAACCAGGCTTGCTGGCACTATTGCTGATGGGATTTGCTGCTACTGTGACTCAAGTTTCTTTACTCAATGTTTAGTTTAAGGAAACTTTCTTCAAAGTCAAACACATTTTCACTTTATCTTTATTGAGTTTTATAATTATTTGTATGATGTATAAGTTTACTCCATTCACTGGATATGTAACATGAGGGGAATGTTCTCCTTATCTCCTTATTCTCCTACACAAAGAATCTACTCGAAGCGTGCCCTGTGGAGTCCAGTGAGCTCCTGCCATGAATGTTTTTCTTTCTTGACAAAGGCTAAACCCTACAGAAGGTGAGTTGGTGGGTCTTAGCACATGGCTCCGAGGATGCTCACATATACCAGGGCCTCACTGGGGAAGAGAGGGGATCCTTAGCCAGCCTTAGCGCTGAAGGCTAGGGACAAGTCCAGGCCACTGTGACCTCCCCTGTGGGCTCTGCAAAAAGTGATGTTAGAAATGCAAAGAGACTCCGGCACAGAGAACGGAGAAACCACTCAAGCTGAGAAAAATGTAACATGGAACAGAGGTGGGGAGGGAAAACAACAAGAGCAGATTTTTATACCTCATATACTCAGTAGATCGATGGAACCTGTGTATCAAGAATAAAATCAAAAAACATAAAAAAATAAATGATTTTGAGAAAGTTTTCTTAAACTATGTACATAATACTTAATAAATTTAATTATATTCAAAGTAAGAATTACTTTATTTTAATAAATGCACCTTAAAATAAAAAGACAACTTATAACCTAAGAAAAGATATTTGTAATACTTAAAATGAGAAAAAAGGAGTAGGAAGAATATATAAAATAGGCCACAGCTTCGTAAAAGAAATACAACTATCCTACTAGAAAAATGAGTGAAATTTAAGGATACACATATCACCGAAGTGAAACGCATGTGGCAAAGCAACATAAAAAACTTTCAGCATCACAGGTGTTCAAAAAATGCACATGTAGCCGGGGTGGTGCCACGCCAGCCTTGCAAGCACAAGGGTCAGAGTTCAAGCCCCAGTACTGCCAGAAAAATTGTTCCGGCCACCTGTGAAATGAAGGAATCAGTGTTATATAAAATGAAAAGGTAAATCCCTCAAATGTGTAAAATAAAACTGAATAAAAAAGAAAAGGAACAGGACTAGAGAGAGAGGGAGGATAAATGGGAAGAGGATATTAAAAGAATTAAGATGTGGGATGTACATGTACCAACTTCCCCCGAAAGTGACGTGCAGTCACTTTGTACTACAAATGTGTGCTAAATGAAAGTATTAAAAACAAAACTAAAAAAGGGAAGCAGCAGAATGATTAATAAATATTTCCACATGCTTCTTGAAAGTGGAGAAAAGTGGAGGTTTTTTTAATATAAGTGACTGGTACTTCTCTAGTGTTTTGCTTTCGGCAGTAAGGTCCAGGATGCTGAATGTATCATTCAAAATAACTCAGCAGATATGTATAGAAACTCACTCAGCCCTTATGCAGACCAGTGGGGAGCTATGCCATGAACCAAGGGCCATGGCTACTCCCGCCTCATATGACTGATGTCCTTTCTTTTGTTTTCTTCTGAAGGTTCACTGCCACTGAGTAATGGCGTGTTTACTGCCAAGACCCGCTGATGGGTATCAGTAAGCCCCTAAGCAGACCATGCATATAAAGAAAGAAAACTTACATTTATCATTCAGAGGTTTATCAGCCATCGGCTCAAAGCCACATAAACAGAAGAAAGCTAGACGGGAAGTCAAGGGTTACGATATGAACTTCCACTGTGTCCTGTAAGAGCTACTTGTCTCTGGCCCAGACTGCCACCTTCCCTTCCTTTCCCTTCCTTTCCTTTCTCAAGCTCTTGGCACTCATTTCTCTCTGGGAACCTGCTGCACCAGATTCCCCTGGCCCTCCCCCCAAACCCCTTCCCAGATCTTCAGAAACACAACCTTTGGTGTAGGAGCCAGGATTCTACGATTTGAGTAAACTCCTAGACTTTGAAAAGAAATCTCTTTCTCTCCTTCTGGTGAAACACCTCCTTTTGCCCTTTGTGAAGCTAAGGTTCACATATTTTGAAGATACGCAGTACTCAACTATCCATGATTTCACCTGAAGGGCTAAAGTGAAGAATTCACTGGGCCTCAGCAGAAAGGCCTGAGCCAGCAGAAATGCTGCTGCCGCCTTAGGGCTCAGCGGAATGAGGAGTTACCTGCTGAATCTGGGTGGGGGAGGGGAGGCAGAGGCAGCAGAAGGAATCCCAGGCCGTACATGCTAAGGACAGGTTGGCACAAGCTTGCCAGCAGTGCAGGGAGAAATGCGACGCCTGCCATGAAGCTGCAGCATGTCCTAAGAGCCAGACTCCGTTCTCTGTCCGTTTCCTCCTCTCCTAAACGGTCTTTGTAGTCAAGTCTGGCACTGCCTGCTGTCATCCTGCTTGCAGGAGCCACACTGCATGGAGAGAAGTCACAGCAGGTGCCTCCCCCACCCCACCTGAGTCCCTGCACACACCTGCTGGGGAGCTGGCTGTCCAGCATTCAGAAGAGGGTGGTCAGAGGAAGCATGTCCAAGACCATACACTCTATCTGCTTTGTAGTCACTGTAAGAATAAAGCATAGGAGCTGGGGATTTGGCTCAGTGGTTCTGGTGCCTGTCTTGCAAGCACAAGGTGTGGATTCGATCCCCCAGTAACCACATACAATACTGCAGCAATCAGTACCACACTCCACAGTGCCAGGCGTGGTGGCTCACACCTGTAATCCCAGCACTCGGGAGGTAGAGGCAGGAGGGTTGCTATGATGTGAGTTCGAGGCTAAGCTCAGGGCCAGCCTCAACTACAAAGCTAGACCCTGTTTAAAAATAAACAAACAAAAAGAATAAAGTGTAGTAGGGTAGAAAAAGTGGGTTTATTATTCAAATGATTTGTGCTCCAAAGCCGGCCGTAAAATGTACTACCAGATCAAGGCAGATGCTCTCCTCAAAGCCCCTTTCCTTCCCAACGGATGGGGTGGAAGAGACAGGTGTCATTTCAGACTGTGGGAGCGACTGCCGTAGTGCTTCTCCTCTCTCCTGTCCATGATGCAAGGGACCTGTGGGTATCAGCCAGCATAACCTTGAGAGGGACAACGGCATGTGACCTTCATCAGACTTTGCCCAAGCGAGACATAAACTTCGGCAAATCCCCTGAGATTTCAAGACTGATTTGTTATTTGAGCCCCCGAATACTAATGCCAATGATATATTTTGTAAGCTTTGGTCTCAATGGGACACAAAGGCCTCTATTTCCCCAGCTATGAGGATAGAAACACTTACATGATTAGGTTGTTACAAGAATATAAAATATATTTATCCGGTACACAGTGCTTAATAACACAAATGTCTCCTTGAAGATGCTGTTGAGGCCATTAGTACGTTTAGGGTTGTTATAAATGCCTTTTAATAAGCAGCCATTGTGTCTCAGGCTCTCTGCTAGTTTTAAGTGATTGTATTTTTTGTAGCTAAAACAGCTGAAGCTGAGAAATGTGTCTTATTTAGAGAAGTATGGTTAGAGAATCAGAAGCAAGGATGTTCCGAGTTAAGTCTCTTATTCTAACGATGACGTTGCTATTCACATTTACCAGACCAGAACCTGAGGTTTGAAGATGCTACATAAACCAGGTCATGACTTCTAGGGTCAGAGGATTTGTCTTTTTTCCAGGCTAATGCTGCAGGGACACGATGTCCAGAAAAAAATGGACCTTCTATGGCACAAGACACGTTGCCTTCCTCCGGGAGTGGCCAGGGCCACTAACTGGGCCGGTTGCTAATGAGAATGAGGATGAGGTGGCTGCAGACACGGCGAGTGACCAAGAAGGGTGGCAGCTCCATCTTGAGAAAGGGAAAAACAGGTTCCTGTGATCGCCGTGTGGCCTCACAACTAAGTTGCCAATGAAAAGATCAACGGCTGGCCGGAAATAACTACTGGAAGAGTTTCTGAATATTTATCGGCCCCTCCCCTCTCTCTTTTCAAGGTTGAAGAGAAAAGTGAGCAATGTGGATCCTACCGCATTATACACTGAAGCAGATGGTGCGCCTGATTAGCATCCAACTAAAAAGATAACATTACTCAGAGATTAGATTCTCTCAGGGACAGATCTGCTCTGTCTGAGAAGCAGGAGGCTCCATTTCCTCTCAGATGCCCCCCAGGGCTGCCTCCCAGCAGATCTAGTCGGCCTTTCTCCCCTCCTTACCATGGGGCAAGTCCGAGCTTGTGCTGGAGCAGACAGCAGGTCAGTGTCTCCATTTCTCCGCTTCAGGCACAACCATTCCAGGTGGGGCTGGGACTCATGAGGACTCATTACTCTCCACAACCCTGGACCACAACTCCCATGATCCACTGGGTTTTTTCCCAGAGATTCAGTGAGACCATCCAGGGACCAGTCCCACTTCACGGATGAGAGAATCGAGATGTATTAGGATTATATAACTGCCTCAAGGTCACGTGTCATGTAGGAGTTGAGGGTCATAGAGGCCGATGAAACATTATGTGGGTGCTTTAGAAGGGCCCTAAGAAGCGAACTATCAGCAGAGGGTAGCTGCTGAGGGTCCCAAACTACAGAACTGCGTGAAGGCTGGAAGTAAGATAAACAAGTAACAAACCACAAACACCCCCACCCTGGCCTCGCCCTCTCCTTCTAGGCACATGGAACATGGTCCCTTTCCTTTTGTGCTTTACACTCTAGGAAAATGGAAAAAAAAAAAAAATTCAAAGCCAGAGTACGAAGAACTCAATAGACCAGGACCCGTTTTTTCATTAAGTCTGCATTTCTCCAACTGTGAGAACAACCATATTGCTTCTAGGGACATAAGGACTCTTAGCTTAGGATCATGCACGGCTCTCAAACGTAAAGAGACTTCTTTACTGCAAATAATCTGAAGGGTGGGCATTTGGATACTGCAGGGAGCAGAAGGAAAAGTAACTACAACATCAACACCAACAGTTACTCTTACTGAACATGATGCTGTTAGTCTTTAGAGGTCTCCACCATGTCATCGGCCCATACGATGACCTCCTAGGACAGAAGATTATTAGGAGTCCCATTTTCCTGTCAACCTTTCTGAGGACTGGTGAGGTTAGGAAAGTCAACCAGCCACACAGCTGAAAAACAGATCATAAGATGGTCTCCCCAAATCTGAGAAAGGGCTCCCAAGCCTTCTGGCCCCATAGCTCAATGTGGATACAAATGTTCAAGGTTGAGAGTGCAAGTTAATGCCAGGGACAACAGCCCAGGCTGCAGGCACATCTGGCAGTTAAATGAGTGCAGGCTCAAAGCAAATCATGTGTCCTGAGGCACAGGACACTTCACAGGGAGAGTGACAGAAGGAATTTCATTACGGGTCAAACTTGGCCAGAGGAATCAAACTCACATTATTCAAGAGTAGAAAAAGAGAAAGTTACTCAAGAGCAGCAGACACCAACAAGTGCTCATGAATTCAGATTTTATTCATTTAGTACTTGAAGACTTAACAAAGGGGAAGAGCTGGAATTGTTTCCCTCTGGGATTATTTTAGGAAGAGGATTCACTTTGCAAATAAACAATGAGAGCGGCCTGACCTCTGAGTGTCCCTGAGAGCTGACTAGCCAAAGGTGGAGAGACTCCTTATACTTTGCATCCTCTTAAAAATGGGTCCCTAAAGGGCTCTTTGCCTAATTCTCATCTCTGACTGTAGCTGCAGGAAAGAATTCTGCTTTCTTTTTGTAACTGTACAACACTAGGGCTGGATTTCTGTCAATTAATATTAATCACAGGGTTTTTACCGAAGTGCAAACTCAAGCGCAGCAGGATCGGAAAGCAGCAGCTGTCTAGCTTGCCCTGTGATTCTGCAGGCCCTGGGGGACCCCTGGCCAACCAAGAGACGTTGCTCCAGTAAAGGCATTATGCCTGCTTCTAAGAGCCTGGCACTGACCCACACGGCCAGGCCAGACTGTGGTAGCTCTCCATCTGGCTCAGGTGGGCCCCAGATGAGGTGGGCACCTCAACACAATGAGAAACAGCCAGGTAGCCCAGTTCTCTGTAGTCTGTGCAGTACCACTGTAACTACAGGCATTCTTGTCATGCCCCTAGGTCAGGACTTGAGTTACCTCAACAGTGACAATACCAGAAATCCTAGGAGAGCCTGCCAGGGTAGGAAGGGGCAGGAGCTCTCAAAGCCTTGAGAGTGAAAACAATTCAATTGTCTGTGGAAGTCAGAACTTTAAAAACACATAAGCCTCATTATACAAAAGCCACAGTACTACAAGCAATGCAACTTTACATCTACATACCAATTCCCCAGGAGGAATGTACTTATTATGTGGCATAAACAGAAAGAAAAATATATATAAGAAAGAATGCAACCAGACTTACCGGGATTAGTCTCCTACCTCTTTGCACAAACAAACCACATATGACTTGGATTGATCAAGCGTCATATATCTGTCTAAATTAGCAAGAAACTATATACATGAATATAAAAATCACAGGAAGAATGCTTTCCTTCCCCACGTCTCTCTCCTACCCTTACCTCTAGGGATAGGATTCAGACAGCAATTTTGGATGCACCATGTTAACCAGGCATTAGTAAAAAACATCTTTACAGTGAAGTGGTTCCTGAATATTTCTGTGATTACCATGCAATTTACATAAATATTCAGGCTACACTCGCTGAAAAAATTCCAGTTGGGTCCTGGCTGATCCTCTAAATTCTAAGACTTCTCGCTTCTTGAATAGTTTCCTCCTCATTTTATAGTTGACATCAGTGGACAGAGGAATTTAAGAGTGGAATGGGGTGATCTTAGGGGGCAGCCAACAGTGATGATCTTCAAGATCACTTCTTCACCCTCATAGAAAAGAGTGAAGAAATGGAGTTGGGGAATATGAAGTGTATTTACCTGGAGCAAATGCATGATACGGGAATGCAGAATGTTGCTGTAAATGAAGTGTTGTACAGATATGAGCTTCTCAATTTCCCTGGTGGATATCTAGTTCACTGATATGAAAAATAAGACACCCCTATCTCTTGCCAGTGGGGTAATAGTAGTCAAACCACCCACGGTTACCATTTTGGAAGGAGCAGAATCTCTGACCACAACTGTACTCAAATGTTGCCATTTCTTGATCTCTATAATCTGCCATAACATTAAAAAATGCAAAGTAAAGAACAATTATGTGGTATCTGAATGCTAATCACAAAAGGCCAAAGGAGAATACACAGCATACACACACTGACTGCACATCCATGAGGAGTCTCTGAAAATATTAGTTGCCTCTGGAGAAGGGACTGAAGTGATCCTTCCCACAGAGCACCCTTTTATACTTGTATGTTTTAACCAGGTAAGTTCATTAGCTATTCAAGAATAATTTACATTTCTACAAGAAGTTAAAAAAAAATAAATCTTGCTACTCCTTACTCAGAATCGGAGCTAGGTCCCAGGAATCTGTATTTTTAAAATTAATCAATTAATTAATCAATTTCTTTAATGAGGTACTAGGTATTGAACTCAGGACTTTGTGCTTGCCAGGTAGGTGTGGGGCCAGTGAGCTACATCCTCAGTCGAGGCATCTGATTCCAATAAATTCTCCATTTATTCACATGTACTTGAAATTTTCATCTCTCAATTAAAGGTTCATTCATTAAAAAAACTTCACCAGCTTCCCTCTGAGGTCAAGACAGCAATAATACACCATACAGAAAAAAGTACATCACAAAGACCTAAAACATAGAGTTCCAAAACGACCACTTCATTAAACTTCTCGAGAAAAGCAAAAGATACAACCACAACTTTTAAAAGGTCAATTTAGGTCCAGGTATCTAAGCTGTCAACTCCTTCTGGCTATTCAACATGTGTGAACCAAGAATGTTGTTTTTAAAAAAGAGAGAGAGAGAGAAAGAGAGCTGTTCGAGTGCCAAGACAGGTTGCCCTTTCTTGCCACCTTTCCAAAGAGGCCACGCCCAGCCCAGGTGCTCTCTACTCACCTTGCTTTTTGAAGAGGTTGCTCTGGACAATCTCGTTCATGGACTGCACCTTCTGTTTCTGCAGTTTCACGGGCGGGATGCACGTATAGAACTCATACAAAAGTTGGCTGAGGGCAAGAAAAACAGGAGTTGGCAGAGCAGGTTTCCTGTGTGACAACACTTCTACCCATCCCCACACGGTTAGCTCTTTTGGGGACAGAAATAATGTCATCTTGTACCCTTATATCCCCACTTTCTGGCAGAGCAGCAAGTATTAAGTAAGCTTTCAGTAAACATGTGTAAGCTTCATTGGCTCTGAATAATAGCATTCGTTTAAACTGAGAGGATTAAAGATATGCAAAAATCTGAAGAAAAAGCACCAATAATCTTGTTTATTGAGCACCAAGAACATGCTTTACATTGACATTCACTGTCCCATTTAACCTTCATAACCCTAGAAGGTCAATAGACTGTTAATTGTAATTTTACAAATGGGAAAACTAAAGACTAGAAAGGCTGACTAACATTGCTAAGGTTATACCAGAGGAGGTCAAAGGATTTTTTAAAAATTATCCTTATTGGTACATTATGAATACATATGATAATCGTATTCAACATTAAGAGTTTGTACCAGAATATGACATGACTTGATTCTCATTATTTCCCTGTTCCCTCTGCCCTGCATCCCCCACCTGCTATATACACAATATTTGTTTTCTTTTTTCTTTATTACCACATTCGTTTTCCCTTTATTATTTACCCTTACACGCTTTCCTTTTAAATATTTTCTACTTCGCAATATCAACTATACATACTACAACTCATTTACAACTTCATATTCTCATAACAAAGAAAGGATATGATATTTACACATCTGTGATTTGTTTATTTCACTAATGAGGATATCCTCAAGGTACATCCATTTGAGTATGAATGACTCAATCTTACCATTTTTAATGGCAGAGTAATACTCCATTCTATAAAAGAACCACATCTTTATCTAGTCTCCAGTTGATGGATATTTGGGTTGTTTCCAAGACTTAGCAATCACAAACTGAGTTGCTATAAACATGGGTGCACATACGTCACTGTGAAATGACTCTTTTAATTCCTTTGTGTATATACCTAGCAGAGCGATGACCAGGTAGGAGGTCAAAGAATTAAGAAAGGAAAGCCAGGTTCTGAATTCCTTACCATGTCATTTCATTTACAAATGCTTTAGACTTCATGATGCCTGGTGGTAAGTCTTAAGATCAAAATAGCCCTTAATTTTTAAAAAAAGCTATGAAACGTTATGAGTTAGAACCAGTTCAGATATAAAAAGAGACCGCTGTTCCCAAATAGAGTGGAGACAAAAATATCACAAAGCAGTTATAGCCCCTGTCAGCTTTCCAAAATAAACTCATTACGTTCATTTATTCTTTCAAGTACTTATTAAGCATCTACTTAGTATGTGATCGGAAATGCCTAGAGAAAGAGAGGTCGAACGGGAACAGATCTGGTCCCAGTTGGCATGGGACCTACATGCTGATGGAGGCTGCCACACCACACAGAAACAAACAAATCAGTACAATGCAATAATAAATGGACAGGTGGAAATAAGTAGGAAGTGGTGTCAGAAAATAACTGACCAGGGCTCAGGGGAGGGGTTTCATTGATTTCTAATATTTAAAGGTAGCTTGTTTGCAAAGATGACCTTTAGTCTGAGCCGTAAGGAAGGAGCAGGGGGCAGGACAAATTTTATAGGAACAAAAGAAAAATCTGTGAAAAAACCTGTTATCTGAGTCTGCCCTGTGATTTAAAAAGAAAAACTGTACTGACGATAATTTCTTAACTGTGAGTCACAGTTACGTAGAATGTGAACTGCAGGGAAAATGATGTGAAGAGTGTATGAAATCTTTATACCACATTTACATCTCTTTTCTAAACATAAAAAGTATTTAAGTGCAATAACTTTAAAATATCTTCAAGCATTCTGTCTGGGAAGTGAAGTGAATTTAAGAAAGAAGAGGAAGAGGAAAAGAAAAAAAGGAAAGAAGAACAGGAAGAAGAAGGAAAAGAAGAGGAGGAGGAGGCCTACGAAGAAGAGGAGGAGAAGGAAGAAGGAAGTACTATGTTACTATGTATCAGACTCAAATGTTCTGACAGCTCAATCACATGAAAATCATGTGTTCACATATGAGATGAATAGAATCACAAAAGAGAAAAAAAAGAGCCCCTCTGTATTATCTCTTTACATGTCCTTAGGGTGTTCTCCATCTGCAACTATAGGTTTTATTTTATGAGGCAGAGACTGGAACCCAAAACCACCCTCAAGCCCTGGTGAGATAGAAACATTTGCCCCAGAGAATCAATTTCTGAATCTACAAATTACATGCTAAGTCTTCAAAAGGGGATGCATATTCTAGAGAGATTTTCAATACACTCTGGCACAACAGAGAATAAAAGTCACATGCTGGGGCTCCTGAGTAAGACCCCCCCCATGACACCCCCCCAGTCCTGCTTTGTGTGTCTGTCTGGAACTCCCCACAAGAGCCCTTTTTTTCCTTCAAGTCCTTGGCTTGACAGCAGCCAGGGAAAAGTACATCACAAGCTCTCACCTGAGTAACTTCGCATCAAAGACCGTTTCCACATCGTGGAGGACAGATGGGATGTATTTCAAAGCCGCCACCTGGGTGGAACATCAAATAAACATGAGTGATTCTTCCGTCCAACAACACTGGGCTGATGCGGACTCTGTGAGACACAGCACAGATCACAGGAGAATGACCTGCATCCTAGACACTGCAATAATGACACAAGACTCCGTGGCAGATTGTGACACAGGCATGTACTGTTTTGTGTGCAAAAGAGAAATCACAACTTCTATCTCCTAGAAGGCAGTAACATACTGCAGAGGGATTTTGGGCTTGGCAAAGACAGAAATTGGTGGTCAAATGCTATTTCCATGCCTTAGTCTTGTGGCATTGGATAAAATACTTCATCATTCTGATGTCTCAATTCTCCTGTTTTGCAGGGTGATAAGCATTAAAAAATAATGTCTGGGAGTCACCTGGAAGACCAGTAGGAATATTTTGGGTCCTTAATATGTGGTAACTCCTATTATTTTTGGAAGATGGTATACTTGGATTGCTGGAGACAAAGATGATTTATATTAAATCATTTATATTTTCTCTTCACAGCCCCAAATAGTGGGCATGTGAACACAAATATGTAGCCACATAATAGTGGGCATATTTGGCCCACTAGCTGGGTGAGCATAGTGATGGGTTCTTGCCTCTCCTCAGATTAAAAGATGCAGCCACAGGTAACAACCACAACCACCCACAAATGGCAACACCATTTGCTAAGCAGCAGGACAAACTATAGTTTCAGCAAAAGCAGTTAGAAGTTACGTGAATAGAAAATAATATCTAAGAATCTAATGGAAGAATGTTTTAAGTGCTTTCTATTTTTTCCTATGTTCTAGTGCTCTGTTATCAACATATAAATCTTTAGCAACTAGGCTAAAATAAATAGTAAAAATTATTTTCTTAAAATGTTACTGCTAGTAATACACAAATCAACTTCTTGCTTAAGAATGATTATAACTATGATTTGAGAATTTGCAACAGGGAAAGTACGTGGTGAATACTGTTAATATATTATATCCTTAATTCTAGTCCTGCAAGGGAAATATTGTTTTTGTAGATGAAGGACCTTGACCATGCAAGACTGAGTAATGACCCCAAGATCACAACATTAGAACACAGTAGATAATTCCAATCCAGGCAGAGTGGTGTCAGAGCCATTCCCTAGGGCCCTTCCACTGTCCAACCACCGCAGTCACTAAACTTTTGAGGCCAGTTCTCATTAAATCTACAATCTGCCCAGGCTGGGCTCGAACTTGTGATTCTGCCTTAGTCACCCACGGTGGTGGGATTACAGACACAGGCCACCATGTCTGCCAATGTGTCTTAGTTAGGAAGCAAGTGGTATTAAGATATTTAACATACTTATATTTGTGTAAATCCCCATAGGATGGATTGGTCAAAGAAAAATTAGTAGATCAAAATGAATCTAATTAGAAATTTTAATAGATCTTGTCAAATTACCTTAAAAAAGCAGGAACTTTTTTTTTTTTTAACTGATTCTCCTTTTCCCTGTAACTTTGCTAAGACTGTATAAACGAGCTTTTTAATTTGTGTTAATCTAACAAACAATTTATAAATGTAATTTGCAACTCTTTAGACACTAATGCAGTTGGGCATCTTTTCTATGTTTATTGAGTATCAATATTTATTAAATTGCTTTTTTGTATTCTCTTTCCATTTTTTCCCTGTAGGTTGGTAGAACCCCCTACACATAATTAACTTTAACCCTTTGCAATAACATATTTAGCATGAATCTTATTTTGCTTTTCATGCAGTTTGCTGCTTATCTTTTAGCCTTGTTTATCAGATCTTTCATTGCACAGAAAGATTTTAATTTGTATGTTGTCAGCGTTGCAAGACTTATTCTTTATAATTACTGGATTCAATGTCTAAAAATCTCTCTTTGTTCTTCCAAATCTAAACGACAAGCAAAAACAAGCTGTGTTTCCAAGACTAACGTTCTATAGGGCATTTTTGTCCCATACGACGGTGTTAGGTATTCTGTACAGGAAAGGGAGGGGCTATAATCAAGTAATTTGGAGAAATACTGCTTTAAGCACAGATAAAGCAGTGAGGGTTTTGTTTTGTTGTTTAACTGCAGAATTTCTCAGGGCTTTCATATGCTGTGTTGCATTACGACATTCCTCTAGGCAGTAATAGTACTCAGCACATTCCAACCTGGTTGGTCAAGGGTCATTTTTTTTTTTTTTTTTTTTAGGTTTTTTGAAACAGGGTCTCGCTTTGTGGTTCAGGCTGGCCCTGAGCTCAGCCTCAAACTCACATCACAATCCTCCTGCCTCTGCCTCCCGAGTGCTGGGATGACAGGCGTGAGCCACCACACCCGGCACTGTGGTATGTGGTACTGGTTGCTGCTGGGTGTGGGTCTCCACGCCCAGTATTGTTATGTGGTTACCGGGGAATCGAACCCGGGCCCTTGCGCTTGCAAGACAGGCGCCGGAACCACTGAGCTAACTCCACGGCCCCCAAGGGTCATTTTTATAGGGAAATGCCAAACAGAAGGTGTGAAAATCAGACACCTGCAGGTCTGGGTAAATAAGAGAAAGGAGCAGTGAGGGAATGAGCATAGGCCACTGGAACGCAATGGTTGTGCAAAAGCTCCCCTCTTTCTAAAGAACGAGTCAATCTTGCACAATTGTCCTGACACTGTTGGTGAAATCAAACACATTTGTGGACTGTCTGTCTCCCAATCTCTAAAGTCTAAAGAGACCACATACTGAGGTCTACATGTGACCTGAGAAATGGTAGTACAACCACTTGTAGTACATTCTGTCTTTATTTGTTCATAGGCCAAAGAACATAGGATCCTCAAAGACCTAGGTGTGAATCCCAGCTCTCCATCTACCCTTGATATGAGATCAGACCTGTTGTTTCAGCTGCTGAGCCTCAGTGTTCTTAGCATCTTTGACAATGTTTCAAGTAAAGCAAATCATGGGTCTGTGAAAATGCCCGGCACACACGAGGCCTTCCAAGGGAAGTCCACCAAATCTCTCCGGATCACATGTCTCCAGTACCTTAGAAGGACACAGTAGATACACATTCCAATGCCCAAAGAATGTGACTTCTCATAATTAAGAGCCAAGTGAGAAAATGAAAACAGAAAGCAGCCCCTTGGCCAGTGAATAGCACCAGGATTCCCGTGTCTGCTACAGGCTGCCGGCTCTCAAGGGCTGCATGCTGTCATCCTCAGGTTGGGCAGTGGTGCGACAGTATCACAGTCAACTGGAGTCACCCAGACACCCACAGCTGCACACAGGAGCTGTTAGCCAGGAGGAATTTGGCAGGTTAGAAGTACGGCTGTGGAAGGAGCCAATCTTCCCAGCTTCCTGCTTTGGGCTGGGAATGAATCAAAGAAACTGAGGAGCCGTCATCTGGGACTGACAGTGTGTTACCAACACCACAGGAGAGTATTCAACTTTCATCGGGCCCAGCAGCCCCGCAGAGAAGGGGCAGGCCTGTGGTTCCCTTTCCAAGTGAGGACAGTCTGTCTCTGGGCTTTGAAATGTGGCCAAGACTGTTGTCCCAGCCAGCCTGGGCCCCACGGCTTCTATCCATGTTCTTTCCCTGACACAGTTGAGCGGATGACAGCAGGCGCTGTCACCGGCACTCTTGAGGACAGCAGCTAGATCATCTGACTTAGAGCCAGCCCTGTCATAGCATGTTTTGGGGGCCAAAAAACTAGAAAAAGATGGGACTCAGGAACTGTATGGCTTTACTGATTTTGTTACTAGTACTGTAAATGCAATAATACTGTAGCCTGATTATTTTTATCCCATACTGAATATTCCTATATTGAATATAATACATAAACACATACATGGATACATACATGTACACACATACCTATATACATGTATAATGGAATTATAAATTGTAAGGTTTAAGAACCACTACTGAAATGTTGTATACGTCAAATACTGAACATGCAGGATCTTGTTCCATTCTCCTGACTACTATGAATAGATACTGTCAAACCAACTTTACCAATGAGAAAATGACACCACAGAGAGGCTAAATAATTTGCCGGAAGCTATGTAGCTAATAAGCACCACAGCAAGAAAGGGCTCTTGCCTGCTCAGCTGGCTGTTACCCAGCATGCTCTGAGGTCGCTTATCAGGATTTAGGAAAGGCATTCCCCCTTGGTGAGTGGGGGTTTCAATAGAGGACAGAAGCCGGATTTATTTGATCAAGTAGATAAAGAGCCTCCCCTTTGGTCCTTGTAACTTTTTCAAAAGAAAGCAATGTTCCTGAAATCTCTTATTTTAGGGACTTTCCATTCCACAAACATAGGCAGTTCCAAGAATAGCCATCATAAAAATGCTTGCCAGACGACATGGGCACTCATATGGCAATGAGAAAATTTCCTAGATTCATCACCAACTCTGGAAGGACAAATCCAGCCCTCCAGAAGTAAGCCACAGCCAAACCTAGTGAGACAAAGAATTTGCCCAGCTCTGAGAGAAATCAAGGGAGGCACAGGCCATCATAGCTATTCAGACAGCCTTCACTCAGAATTGACTACCTTGGCCTCCGGGCAAAGAGCAAAACTTGAAAAGTAATAGAAAAAAATCAAAACCAACAGTTGAACTGCCCCCAAATTGAAAGGGGACTTGTGTGTTGAGATTTTCAGACTGCCCTCCCCTCAACTCTCAACCAGCACTGGTACCTAAGAGAATACATCTTGAAATGATACACAGCTATACAAGACGACTAGACAGCTTCCTTCTTCAAGGCCACAGGCATTCAAAACAGACATTATTCCCACCCCATTCATTTTCAATCTTTTTACTTTAGCCTAAGGATAGATGGTCAAGGTCCATGGACACTGGACACACAATGTCTCAGGAATTTGCCACAGTGTGACTGCAAGAAGGCAGCTTCCTTAGCTGAGCTGTGCTGGAAGCAAAGAGACACAGGTTCACTCATCAGTGTCTTCCCTGAATGCAAAGCCTGGTATGTAAGACAAGAGCTCTGGGTCCCAAGCCCCACCATGTGTCTGTCAATGCTTCCCACAGCTCAGCACTGACATTTAGTGGGAAGCAGTAGAAGTCATTGTTTAAAACTCCTGGCTGGGGAAAGGAAGTCTACACCATTATCTACACGGCCCTAGGAAACTGTGCTCCAGTTTCTTCATCAGAAAAATGGACAGGTCCTTCATCAGGAAAATAAGGTTATGCCGGGTGTGGTGGCTCATGCCTGTAATCCCAGCATTCGCGAAGCAGAGGCAGGAGGATTGCTGTGAGTTTGAGACTTGCCTGGCCAATACAGTAAGGTCAGGGCCAGTGTAGACTAAAAAAGCAAGACCCTGTCTCAAAAAAAAGGAAAATAAGGTTATGGTTACCTAACCTTCCATGATTGACATGTATATCACACCAAAAGTGTGAGTTATCAGTATCACTACAGCTTCCTCAGTGGGACAAAATTTCATCCTGCTTGTCACCAAATTCCTCATTCCAAAATGGTATGGCGTGTGTAATTGAGAGTGGGGCACAATTAAAGAATCACTTAAAAGCTGGGGTGTCAGTTCTAGTTCTTGATGCTAATATCGAGTCTCCATGCCCTTAGCTGTGGGGTTCATCTACAGCCTGTGGGGTACTTCTCCAGAACATGTCATGTTTTCCCCTTAGTGCATGTGAATATGTTCCATCGGTTAACAGAAAAAGGAGAGAGAAAGAAGAGGCATTCTAAAGCAGCTGGACCGACCAACCTTCTACCCATTTTTATTGTTTAGCTTTGATCCGCCTGCCATTTTGCTGGAAGCTTTTGGTCGCTAATAAAATTACACTATGATTTGATGATAACTATGAGAATGAACCCAGGACTTATACAATCTCAATTCAATTCCAGAAGCAGCTTCTGTTTTAGATGTAGTTAAGTTCCTCAATCCCTCTAAGCCTTTTTTTCCTTTCATTTGAAAAGCGAAGATAAGAAGTGCATTTGCTTTATAGGGTTGTTGCTATAAAGATCAAATAAGCTAACAATATACGTAAAGCTTTTGGCTCAACATCTTGACATGCAAAAAATGACAAGAACACTGGAAAAAGGTAGAAGCTAGTATTCATCCTTTAATTCATTTAGTCAAAAGATATTTGCACACGTACTGGCTAGCCATTGCTCCTGATGTTGGGGACATAAAGAGCCTTTGCCTTCCTGGACATAAGTGGCTTTTTAAGCATGAGTGATAGAGTGGCTAGGACTGCATGCCATTCAGTATTATCTGTTCATTTAATTCTACTTGTACCATGAAACTGGAGAATTATAATATCATGGATCTTGACAGGAATAGGGCAAATTAGCCTGTATGATGTCACCATTTGGCATTTGCTCACATCTGAGCTACATCCAGATTAGCACGTTGGTCGCTGACCCTTTCAGCCTGACATGAGTTTTATCAAGAATGCCTGCAGAGCTGGCACACACAGGGACCTCTGAGCGTGTGACCTGCGATGGAAAACATGGGGAAAGCACTGGTCTGAGCCATTTCTGTAGCAGAGAAGATCGGCTTTGATGTCAGGATTTCTGTGTGGATTGAAATTCTAGCTTCACCACTATGGATAGATGTGATCTGGGATGAATTATTTAAGCTTAGGAGCCCACCATGGATGCTGAGAACAGCAGTTTTTTGCGGAACTCCAGCAGAACTGAAAGCCTGGTGCATGAAGAGCCAGATCTATCTCTAGCACACAGTAGGGACTTGAACAACAGAAGGTATTTTTTTAATGATCTTTCTAGCCTCTTTGAACTGTAGATTTTTAGTTCTCCATGGTTTCTCTTATCCAAGTTATAAATAAAGAACAAAATAAAAGGTGGATAATACAGAGTAGGGAGATAGATCTTTTTCAAATAGGAAGGGGATTAAGAGATGGAGGAAGGGGAGAGACAGGAGAGGGAAAAGGCATGATAAATGGAACTGAGATGTGTTATGCACCTGTACCAACTCCACACAAAGAGTGGAGACATTATGTGCTGCGAACGTGTGCTTAGGAAAAAAAGAAATTCTCCACGGATGGAAGTTGGCGGCTGCCACGCCAACTCTGCACAAGGAAAATCACAAAAAGCACTTCACAAAAGCCAGATGTGAACCAGATCTGCTTGACTCAGAACTAAAGGGAACGTGAACAAGGGTTTCTACCATAAGTCTTTCCCTAGCTGGAAGTGTTCAAGCTAGAACCCGGAATATCAATCGGTGCATTCTCACTCTCTGTTCCCACCCAACACCCACGCCAGACATGACTAGCAGATCACAGCACTCTTCCCCATTGTGTTCCCTGCAGTCTCAGAAACAAATCTCCAGGTGGTGAAACTGCCATCCACATTTTTTATATATTAATTCTCATGTGTTTAGTCTTTGAAATATGTGCCTTTCTCTTAATCTAAGTGAATAAATGGATATCCTAACACTAGCCTCACATGATAAGCTTAAGAAAATAAATTCCCCCTTCCAGCTTCTGTTCTAGTAAAATATCCCCCAAAGCCTCTGTTTTGTGGTATAAATGGATAGCAGGTATAAATGGATAAAAGTTATTTAAACTAAGTTACATAACAGACTCCTATAATTCATGCTTTATGTATTACTTCCTTAAATCTTCTCAAGAATCCTCTTAATTCAACACCAGAATTTTCCAGTTTGCACAAAAGCCTAGCAGGAAGGCCATGGAAATGGAAATGGGGTACCCACGGTTACATGTCCAGGGGTAGCTGCCTGAATGGCCACATAGGTCTCAGTCTCAAAAGCCAAAGCTCTTACCCCTGTACCAAATGTCAAAATATGTCAAAGATTTCTTCTGTGGAGTTTGCTAACAGCACATGACCTTGACCTCTCTCTTGTATCCAGTCAATTCCGCACACCCTAAAATAGCATTACATGCTCTTCCAATGGTACTCATCCCAACATTTGAATATGACTTCAAATCTCCCTTTGGTAACTTTTCAATAACCGTGTAACTAGGTAGAAAGCATCATTGGCTTTATGTAAATCCCTGAAGCTAAATTTGGTCCTCAGAGCAACTTTAAAAAGCAATAAAGCCCCTTTTTCTACAGCTCTGGGGTAGAAATCCATGAGAGGGAACCAGTACAATCTGGCCCAAATCCTGGGGAACATGAGGCATTTCTAATAGCCAGCCAGACAATAAGAAGCTAAGTAAAAAGGATTATGTCCCAAACCATTATAATCATGTTAGCTCTGCATTTGCATAGCATTTTATAATTTGCTCCTTTGGAGACCATATTTCTGTATTCCCACCACCACACCGTGAGGTTTTTTGTAGATGAGCCAACAGGTACTAGGGAGTTACATGAACTGGTGATGAAGCTGAGGGAAAAAAGCTTTCTCATCAACCTGAGCTCCTCCGGATTCACACGCTCACCTTCGCTTTTGTGTTTGTGTTCTTCCTTCCACCTTCTTTGATTCCCCACCGTCTTACTCCCTCTGTCCTTCCCCCTGGTTATGTGCGGTTCATGAAGCTAGGATTGGCTCCAGGATGCCATACTCTCCCCATCTTTGTCTTTCTCTGTGACACTTCTACCCCTTGGACATTTGCTCCTCTCTGCTCTTCACCACCACTTCCTCCGTTTGCTTATCATCTGTTTCTTCACCCTGCATCTTCCTGAGAGGCTCACCCAACTCTGTCCAGTGATGGCGCACCCTTTAGAGTTTTCAGTAATGGACAGCCTGCTGTGGCACACACACACCACAGCTTTGCTCCCACTTGGTGTAGCCTCTATCACTGCAACTGGTTGCCCTCATTGCATTGGTTTTCTAATGCTGTGTGGCCATTCTCCAGAGGCCCAGCTGCTCCCCATGTAACACAGATGGGGTAGGAGTGGAAGATAGTCTAGCTCATCCCATATTTCTCCTTGCTGCTTCCTGATCCTGTTACGCTTTCTGTTAGGGTTGTAGGACTACAGGGACAACATTTTTAAAGCCAGTAGAATACATGGGATGAAGAAACCTCATAAGTCTTAGGCTCCAACTAATCCTAGGGGCAACATCAGTATCTATAATAGGTGCTAAGTAAATGGCGTCAAAGATAATAGTATTAGTGCAGAGGGGGCAAACTTACGCTACGAGTGCTGTAGCAGGCTGTAATGTTGAAAGCTCTAAATGGTTCGCCATCACTGATGGACAGCAGTGGGCAGAGCAAGTCTTCAGAGCCAGGCAGGAACAGAGCTAAATCTTAGCCATGGTACTTCCCAGCAATGGAGACCCGAGCAAGCCTTGTCCACCCACTCACATTCCTCATCTGTAACCTGGAGATTCTAACGGCTGTTGTGCATTCACTCATTCAACTGATGTCATCTAAGCAACAGATTTGTATGAAGATAATTCTAGGTGTTAAGGATACAGCGATGAAGAAGCCAAAATCCTCTAAAACACATACAGAATAGTTCTTACTATCTGTTAAACCAAAGGAAGCCAATAGCAAAGTGGTTCCCAAACTTCACTTTACGTTACAACTGCCTGGGGACCTTTTTAAACTCCGCTTGTCCTGGTCACACTCAATACCAATTAAATTAGAGAGTCTAGTGGTGGTAACCAGGCATCAGAATTTGTAATAGATCCTTAAGTGACTGGAAAGTCCATGCTTTGCAACCTACAGCGTTAGCAGAGAACACTCCCTGGACAGACTGCTGCTTCTCCCTCTTCATCACTGCCTCAGCTAAACATGTATCTCTTATTCAATCTACTTGGGGGCCCAAGGATATAGCTCAGTGGTGCCGCCGCCTGCCTGGCAAGTGCAAGATCCTGAGTTCGAACCCTAGTTCCACATTAAAAAAAAAAAAAAATCTCTTACATTAGTCACTCTAACTGGAGGACAGCCAATTCCAAGCAAGAATATTTAAATTAGCAACTGCAAGGACAATGCGATTTAAGAAAGAAACAATCTGCGTTAGTTCTTTGATTTAGATACAGGTGTTTGGGTTTTCTGTGTCCATAACACCACACTCCCCACCCTCATGTGAGTCAGTTCTGGGGCAGAATCCCTCCCACAGGCCTTTCCACTCGGACTCTACAGCTAAGCTCTCCCCAAATGTGGGTGAATCTTCAAAGTTTCTCAGAGTGAACATCATTTGCAGATGAGCATCAGAAGCCACGACCTTAGACTACTGAT
>PVIR01022268.1:0-28415 GCA_004026965.1 Petromus typicus
ACTGGGTGTGGAGACCCACACCCAGCAGCAACCAGTACCACATACCACAGTGCCGGGCGTGGTGGCTCACGCCTGTAATCCCAGCACTCGGGAGGCAGAGGCAGGAGGATTGTGATGTGAGTTTGAGGCTGAGCTCAGGGCCAGCCTGAACCACAAAGCGAGACCCTGTCTCAAAAAACCTAAAAAAAAAAAAAAGAATGTATAACCTTCTGGGCCAAGGATTTAGCTCAGTGGTTCTGGCACCTGCCTTGTAAGCACAAGAGCCCAGGTTTGATTCCCGGCAACCACATACAGCAATGCCAGGCTTAGAGACTCATGCCCACCATAATCAGAACCATATTCCACAATGCCAGGCATGGTGGCTTACACCAGTAACCCTAGCACTTGGGAGGCAGAGGCAGGAGGATTGCTGTGAGATTGAGGCTGAGCTCAGGGCCAGCCTGAACTACAAAGTGAGACCCTGTGTCAAAACAAAACAAGAATTTATAACCTTCTGGAAATGTATGGCAACGAATATTTAATAAGTACACTGAAAACTTTTTGTGATTTTAATTAACAAATGTTATAAAGTGTGTATAGGTGGGTCTTCAATTATAAAACATTTATTACATACCTTATTTTCCTAAAAATCTTCAGAAACATTCAAAAGTTGCAAAACCAGAATAGACTTGTATAAATGGGCGCAGAGGACAGCAGTGTGTCCCTCATTGTGGCTTCCGTCCTGCTCCAGGGCCTCCTGTACAGTCTGGAGCATGGTGCTACACTGTGCTATTCTAGCTGCTTGGTGTCTGGCTTTTACTCCTCTCTATTCCCCTCTGTTTTGCTATAAATAAATCTTTCATTTGTCGTGTAATACAGCCTCTCTCAGCCGTAATTTGCTTGTATATGCTGTGAATAACAGCAGTATTTCTGAACATCCAGTGGTGGTAACATATGGCAGTAGTGCCTGTATACAGGGCCACTTCATGATATGCTCACAGTTCACCTCTGTTTTTTTAAAAAAAAGACAAGATCTTTCTGTCTGCCAGGTGGGCCCTGAACCTCTTTGATCCTCTTGCCTCAAGCCTCTTGAGTGCTGAGGACTTCAGGCCCACACCCCTGTGCTTAGCAATTGTTGGTTACTTTTGACAAAGACTTTTATTCAGGTTAGCAAATATGTTATTTTATACAGGGGAAAAAAATGAGCCCTTTTTTTTCCCTTTATACTGAAGGCTAATAAGAAGAGATTTGTTTTTCTTTCAGACTGGTGCAAGTGTCCGGGTGGTGAATCAGCTACTCACAGAGATGGATGGTCTAGAAGCACGACAGCAGGTTTTTATAATGGCAGCTACAAACAGGCCAGGTAAGAAAGAAGACTGTCACATAGACAAGACAAGCATATACATCCTTGCATAGGAAGGTTAAATGAGAACAATACCTTTTTGGTTCATGAGTTGAAATAAAGATGTTTAAGTTTTCTTTAAGCTATTTATGATAACATAGAAGCATACTGTTGGTTGTTTCTGTGTGTAGTTGCTCAGAATGTTTTTGTTATTAGCGAACACTAGGAACATATTTCTGGCCCCCAGAGTAAATTGGCTTTGTATTTCTCTCAGACTTGTAAAGAAATAAGAAGCAGATTTTTCACTGCATCTCTTAAGTTGAAGATAGATTTAGCTTTTGAAATGAAACTGTGCCCATATACCTGTCTTTAATTATGATTTAAAATTGTTTCCAAATTCAAATATTCTATGGCCAGAGATTTAGCTCAGTGGTTCTTGTACCTAGCTTGCAAGGGCAAGGGCCCGTGCTTGATCCCTGGTAACCACATACAACAATGCTGGGCGAGAAGACTCACGCCCACCAGCAATCAGAACCACATTGCACAGTGCCAGGCATGGTGGCTCACACCTGTAATCCCAGCACTTGGGAAGCAGAAGCCGGAGGATTGCTGTGAGTTCGAGGCTGAGCTTAGGGTCAGCCTGAACTACAAAAAAGTGAGACTCTGTCTCAAAAAAAAAAAAAAAATTTAAACATTCTGTGTGAAACATAAAACAAGGCTCAAGAATTCAAAAGTAACTGATTGTGGTGGCACATGCCTGTAATCCTAGTACTCAGGAAGCTAAGGCAGGAGAATCACCAAACACTGGAGGCCAATATGGGTTACATAGTGAGTTCAAGGCCAGCCTGACTCTCACAGTAAAACTTTGTATCAGAACACTCCCCCTAAAAACACCCAAATGTAGATTTTCTTTTGAATCTTAAATTCTCTTATTCCTTAGTGCTTTGCCCTCCATATGAGCCATTGTCATAACTGCTCCTGTTATGATATTTTTGGTAACTGATTCCTAGTAATTACATGGTTGCTTAAATGGATTTGCCAGTTTTCTTTTTTTTTTTTAGGTTTTTTTGAGACAGGGTCTCGCTTTGTGGTTCAGGCTGGCCCTCAGCTCAGCCTCCAACTCACATCACAATCCTCCTGCCTCTGCCTTCCGAGTGCTGGGATGACAGGCGTGAGCCACCACGCCCGGCACTGTGGTATGTGGTACTGGTTGCTGCTGGGGTGAGTCTCCACGCCCAGTATGATATGTGGTTACCGGGGATCGAACTCGGGCCCTTGCGCTTGCAAGACAGGGGCTGGAACCACTGAGCTAACTCCCCGGCCCCAAGGATTTGCCAATTTTCAAGCTGGTGTAATTTTTTATTTCATACAAGTCACTTTCATGAATTACTCGCATTATTTTATGATGAAAAAAATAGAGTTGTTAGCAATGGTGGCAAACCTATGTGATGTGGGCACTAGAGCCCTCTCTGTGGGCACACAAGCCATGTTCATCCAACAGTGTTGGCACTTTGCAATAAATAATTACATTTTGGGCTACAGTTTGGGAACTCAGTCCCTAAAAGCTGACTATCACTGTTAGAGTTTGTAGTTTAACTCTGGTAATAACGAAATATTATCCTCAGAATCTGATAGACCAGGTTTGAGCTCTGACTTATGTCTTAGTAGCTGGCCTAATACCAGCCAGATAAACTATACCTGCACTGACATTGTGGAGTCACAGTCTGTCCTACAAGGACGGTCCAACCCCAGAGGAGTTCTTGGGACACAAATCACGGACCTCAGGCAGGCAGTCTCCTCAGTGTTAAGCATGTATGACAAAAGCTGTATATAGGACACAGAGCTCTGATGTCCTCCCCAGGGAGACCAGAGAGTTGCCGCCAGCAAGTCCATGTGTTCAGCAGCTGGACGTTCATTGAGCTCTAAGTCCAAAGTTTCTGTTGGTGTTTCACTACGCAGCTCATCAGCCATGTGATTAAGCTCAGTCTCTCCCCAGAGACAGCTCAAAGTTGCAGCCTCTAACAACATTTTTGGTCTTTTGTTGTAATCAGTCACTTTTCTGAAACTACCTAGGGGCCCTCTCGAGTTACCTCATTAGCACAGCAAAGTCATCCTTGTCACTCAGAAAAGTATTTTGTGATTTTTTACCAGGAACCAGTGGCAAACACAGCTATATTTGTTATTATATCATAATAGCCTTGTACATATATTATTTCATCTTATTGGCCATCTCAAGATAATAATACCTAGTTGCAAGATTGTTGCAAAGGTTAAGTGCTATTGGTACTGTGTCTGCCACACTAATGTAAACAGCAGGCAGCTTCAATAATTACCATTAGCAGGAGCAGTTACAATATGTGTTGTGGGAATAGTCCTTAAGTCATGACACTGTAGAGTTATCCTGGAAGAAATCTTGAAAATCCCTCAAATTTAAACAGAATCACATCTTACTTTTTCCTCGCAGATTTTTTTTCTTTCAAGTTGCGAAAGAGATGGTCTTTTGTGTCCAAGAATAACCTAATCTGTGCTTATTGTTTCTTAATGCTTGTTTATTATAGACTTTGTCTTTTAAGCTCATTAAATTAGAGAATAATAGGTCTTTCTGTATCACTAGATTGCCTTTAAATCTCCTTTACAACACCCATGCACATCATCTTTATGAGTTTCTTCCTCTGTTTACTTACTGGAATGTTTAGTCTCTCTATTCTTAGTTGTGAGCCCTTATTGGATGTCGCAGTCAATGTTAAGTTTAACCTGTATTAAGAATGGCAGATTAATCTTAACATACCTGTGTTTTGTCCTTTCCTGTGCATGTCTGTCTGTCTGTTTGCCATACCTCACTCCTTGCTTTTTTTTCTTCAATAATGAGCCCCATCATGTTGACAGCTACATGAGGACACACACATACACACAAATTTGTTCTAGATCTATTTATTTAAATTAATGCTCAGTTCTGTTGCACTGTATGTTATATTTAGCTTTTTAAATTTTTTGGTTTTGTTTTTTGTGATGCTAGGAATTGAAAATGCCTTGTGCTTGTTAGGCGTGTGCTCTAGCACTGAACCACACCCCAGGCCTATGCTTAGTCTTGTGTGTGTGTGTGTGTGTGTGTGTGTGTGAGTGAGAGAGAGAGACAGGGTCTGCTTTGTAGTTCGGGCTGCCTCTTAAGCTCACTGGGTAGCCCTGGCTAGCCTCAGACTCACAGCAAAACTCCTGCCTCTGCATTCCAAGTACTAGGATTACAGGTATGAGCCACCATGCGTGGCACTGTGATATGTGGTTATCAGGGATCCAACTCAGGACCTTGCTCTTGCCAGGCAACCACTGGAACCACTCAGCTAAATCCCAGTTCTTATTCACATTTATTCTTTATTTATTAGAGATGTAGGTCCTATGCCATTTGCAATATTTTATCTTTTTGTTTGTTTGTTTTGAGACAGGGTTTCAGTTTGCAGCTTACTTCAGTTTGTAATTTATCTCTTCAACCTCTGAAGAGATCCAGTTTGTGTTTTAGTGTTATGTCTAAAACTGTTCACTTAAGCCTTAACAAAAATATGAATCATTAATGGAGGAAAATTGTGAATCTGATAAAAGAAATGAAGTTCTAAACTAATAATGATATTGCATCTTTATGAAAACTTAGTATTGACAGATGTCAGTTTTTCCCAGCTTAATCTATAGATTGAAAGTAATCTTAATCAAGGATTTAATAAATTATTTGTGAATACTGACATTCTAAAGTTAATATGAAAAAGCAAAAAGGAGATAGGCAACACAGTATTTGAGGAAAACAAATATGGAGAACTGAGATTATTCAGCATTAAGAATGAATTATGTGGGCCTGGGATTTAGCTCAGTTGTTCTGGCAGCTGCCTTGCAAGAACTAGGTTTTGGGTTCAATCCCAGGTAACCACATACAGCAAAGCCAGGAGTGGTGACTCATGCCTAACCCAGCAATCAGTACCACATACTACAGTGCCGGGTGTGGTGGCTCATGCCTGTAATCCCAGCATGTGAGAGGCAGAGGCAGGAGGATTGCTGAGTTCAAGGCTAAGTTCAGGGCCAGTTTGAACTATAAAGCAAGACTGTCCAGCCACCCGCCCCAAGGAAAAAATGAATTATGTACAGTTACTGTTATCAAGCCACTCTGAAAAAATAGGTAAATAACTCGGTGGAACAGAAAGGAGGCTGATACACAAATAGTCCACTGGTCTTTGACAAAGGAACAAAGGCAGTTCAGTGGAGAAATAGGGTTATTGTTTCACAGAATGGTGCTGGAACACCATTGATGAACAGAAGTTTTTAATTTTAATAATATCCTATTCATAAACTTTTATTTTTATAAAAAAAAGTTTTCCCTTCTCATATATTAATTATAATTTAAATCTGTCCTGTTTCACTTTTTTTTTTTTTTCCTTCAGCTTTTTGATATAGGGGCTCACTATGTAGTTCAGTCTGGTCTTGAACTCACTGTGTGCTCCAGGATGGCCTCAAATTCACAATGATCGTCTTGCCTCAGCCTCCCAAGTGCTAGAATTAAAGGTACACCACCATGCCTGACTTGCTTGTTTCACTTATTTGATGCTATTTTTCCTCCCTCTGCAGATATCATTGACCCCGCAGTTCTGCGCCCTGGCCGGCTAGACAAAACACTTTTTGTGGGTTTGCCACCCCCAGCAGACCGTCTTGCCATTTTAAAAACTATCACAAAAGTAAGTATAAGAGCTGGCACACTTGTGTAGATGTTTCTCCTGAATTGCAGATCAACAGGTAGGAATTCAGGATGGCTCATAGCCGTATGTTTTTGTAGCTATACATATTTGCCAAGCTTCTGTCTCTCAGAGAGGAAGGTGAGGTGAGCTGCTGTGATCACTGAAGACACTGCCCCTCCTCCTTTTTATTTGGCTTAAATATTATGTCTTTGCTTTGTCTTCGAAAGACATTCGAAGTTAAATGCTGAGCTACTGTACTTGAGATACCACTGCAGTGGCATTTTCTGTTCCTCTAGATAAAAGTTTAAGTCATTTAAAACTGTGTCACTTGCCCCTGGAGTGTAACTTATGAAGAATATCACCAAATGTGTACTGTTGTATGCATAGTACTGTGCTGCGTTAGAATTCTTTTTTTTTTTTTTTAGGGTTTTTTTTTGAGACAGGGTCTCGCTTTGTGGTTCAGGCTGGCCCTGAGCTCAGCCTCAAACTCACATCACAGTCCTCCTGCCTCTGCCTCCCGAGTGCTGGGATTACAGGCGTGAGCCACCACGCCCGGCACTGTGGTATGTGGTACTGGTTGCTGCTGGGTGTGGGTCTCCACACCCAGTATTATTATGTGGTTACCCGGGAATCGAACCCAACCCGGGCCCTTGCGCTTGCAAGACAGGCGCCGGAACCACTAAGCTAACTCCCCGGCCCCTGCGTTAGAATTCTGAGACTGATCTGATCATCGTTTTTTCTAGCATCTCCTCTTATGAGCTGAAGGGAAGTTGGTTCCAAAGTCAGGGTTGGCTTTTAGATAAGGGATTCAGTGAGACCCTGTTGGGTACAGAGGGATACTGCTCGGTGAAGAGCAGGTTATTGCTTGTCCCTAGCCAGCTGGTCTCAATGTAAAGCTCCCTTCCCAGCCAGCTCCATCTGCACTCAGCATCAGTACATATCAGCATTCAGTGCTGCCCAAGTGTACATTATGTTTAGTGACCCCAGGGGAGGACTGTGATCATGGTTTTTTCTTGGTAGTGGGGGCTGGCTTTCACTGTGAATGTGACAGTTGTTCAGACTTCATCAGCATAAACAGTTTGCCATTAGCCCTCCCAAGCTTCATCTTGCTTCAGCCTCCCCTCACTTATTACCAGAAATGGTGTCTCTTTGCAGTGCCAACCCAGGAGCTGGCTCCTTTCTTTGGGTCAGAGGCTAGACCGCTTTGCTATAACTGGGATGCCCTTGGACCTCGAATGCACCAGGAATAACCATGTCTCTCTTGTTTAGAATGGCACCAAACCTCCACTGGATGCAGATGTAAATTTGGAAGCAATTGCTGGTGACCTTCGCTGTGATGGCTATTCGTATGTATTTAAATCTCAAGCCGGTTCACCCTAATGGGGCACAGTTCCCTATCTGGCCCAGATTGTTGGGAGGGTGAAAGAGGGGTTCCACAAAGTTCCTGGTGTAGGGACTGGCTTGGCACTGCTCTTTTCCCCTGTACCATTGGTGGATACAGAGGCTCCTATGATACATTCCCCTAGACATTCACACTTACTTAACCCTCTCTGTCCTTCCCAAGTTGTCCTTGAGAATATTTGAACACATATTTCATGACTGCCTTCCCTGTTATCCTGCTGCTTAAGCAGTGGGTAGAGTAAACTCCAAGTGCCTCGTTTTCCAGGCCTCTGTATGGATTTTCTCAGGCATACCATGCCCACCCACCCCAGCCTGCACTTACAGCAGGAAATGTGATATTTCTGCTACCAAATTTCGTCTTTTGGTAATTTTTATAGTCACTGGGTTTTTTTCCTTGTATGTTTTAAAGTAAGTCTATTTGTTAACATTCCCAGTTTTGGGAAATAGGATGGTGGAACTCCTCAGAGTGTGAGTGGGCTGGTGGGTGATACAGGGAACCACCCTTTCCCCTGAAGAGGATGTATCACTCCTTAACTGGAAATCTAACCTTTGCCCATAACATTGCCGCCAGATGAAGTCCAGAAGGAGGCCTCAGGAAAGCATAATGGCCCAGAGCAGGTTCTTGACTCGCTGACATAGTAAAAGAATTCAGAACTTGTCAGTGTGAGACATAAGCAGTTTTATTAGCAATTAGAAAATAAGTGAAAGTAGTCAGGGGACTTGAGCTTAAAGTAGAGTTGTCATGAAAGGGGTAAATCTGGCTTCTTAATAATTAACAGCTTTCATAGATCAGCTGACAAGTGGGGTGCTGTTTGGCTGGTCCTTGTCCCAGTTCTGGTTTTGCTAGATAGCTTCAGGAGACAATTCAATCTCATTGTGATGGTCGTTTATGCTTAGGACACTCTTCGTTTTGTGGAGACTTTTGAGGGCATAGAAGGTGACTGTAAATTTACTGCAGTGACAGGAAGCTTTTGAATCCCTGACTGCCTCAGAAGAAAACACGAATTATGCTTTTAATGAGCAACTTAAGAGCCCAAGAATCTGTCTTCTGATCCTGTGGTAGTCACTCTGTGTCAGATGATTCTGTTACTTTGGGGATAAATGATTTAAGACTTTGGAGTTCTTGGTGCTCATATATCACAAGATTTCCAGGCAGTTGTGAATAGGAGAGCAGAATTTAACCTGGCCATGTCTTGTGATTTTCCCAGTAATATGTATTTATGCAGCCCTAGGGCTGAAACTTGACATTCATGATGCACATTTTGGCTTTTAATACTACCATTGTCAACCTTTGAGAGACACAGTGCTATTATAGTGTTCAACTCTCTCTTGTTTACATTATATAGATGTTCACTTTTCAGGCCATGTCCATCCTGTGACTCTTGGGACAGGCAGCATGCCTTGCCTGAGCACAATGAGTGAAATGGTGCATAGAGAAC
The DNA here is from genome assembly GCA_004026965.1 of Petromus typicus. NCBI lineage: Eukaryota > Metazoa > Chordata > Mammalia > Rodentia > Petromuridae > Petromus > Petromus typicus. The sequence goes on from PVIR01022268.1 coordinate 8,874, forward strand.
ATATAATTAGTGAATATAAGTATCAAAATTGTCTCTTTCAAGAATGTTCTTATTATAACATGGTCATGAACCGCCTGTGGGCCACAAGTTGAACAAGACTATATATAGTATAGCCCTGTGCACCAGCAGAAGCAGGGGATTTGTTTAGTGAAGCTCTGTGCATCACTATTTTATATGATACATGGATTCATTATGTCATAAATATGTTCTGTGACTGGATATGACCTCTTAGAATCTCACTGAGTTAGTGTGTTATCACATGGAACAGTCTCAAATATGATATTTCCACTCAGCTTCACCTTGAACTCAGTGCATGAAGCTTATTTTCTGGGCTTTTATTTTCCACTTTAAATTTGTAGGCCCAGATGACTTTTTTTTGGAGACAGGGTCTTGCTTTTGTAGTTCAGGCTGACCCTGAGCAGCTCAGCCTCGAGCTCACAGCAATCCTCCTGCCTCTGCCTCCCAAGTGCTGGGATTACAGGCATGAGCCACCACGCCCGCCACTATGGCATGTGGTTCTGGTTGCTGGTGGGTCTGAGTCTCTACACCCAGCCTTGTTATATGTGGTTACCAGATCAAACCCGGGCCCTTGCACTTGCAAGTCAGACACCAGAACCACTGAGCTAAATCCCCAACCCCTCAGATGACTTTTTAATGTAATATATAATTATATGTATGAAATGTGCTACTCAGCACTTTAGCTTTTGTGAAAATATTGCAAGAAATAACATATAAACTTCTGCCCACTGAATATTTTATACTAACCTTAATTGCTACAGCTCTGGGGAAGGGAATATTCATTTTTTATTGCACTGCTTTCTCCATAAATCCCTCACATTTTAAGGTTAAAAGCATTTTAAGTGAAACCTAAAAGTTTAGGTAGCTGGTGGTGCATACATGTAATTCCCCTACTCTGGGTAGCTGAGGCAGAGAAATCATAAGATGTAAGTCCAGCCTGGGCAGGTTAGCCTCTTAGCAAGACCATGCCTCAAAAAAAACCTTAAAATGGTCGTAGTTCTAACTCAGTGTATTGAAGCAGGGTTTAATTCCTAGTACTAAAGACTAAAAGGAAGAGTGTCTTGGGCCAGGGGTTTAGCTCAGTGGTTCCAGTGTCTGCCTGGCAAGCACAAGGTCTGAGTTGAGTTGATTCCCAGTAGCCTATACCACAATGCAGGGCGTGATGGTTCACGCCTATAATCTCTGCTTTTGGGAGGCAGAGGCAGGAGGATTGTTGTGAGTTCAAGGCTGGCCTAGGCCACACAGTGAGCTCAGGGCCAACCTGATCTGTAAAGTGTACTCAAAATAAGCTATAAAGTTTATACTTAGAGTTCAGGGAAGTAAAAATATTTTTATGAAAAGAATAGTCAGTCTGACATCTTATCTAAGATGCCACAAAACTATCTCAAAAAACTTTAAAGGTGGGGTGTGGGGGCGGGGGATTTAGCTCAGTGGTCCTGGTGCCTGTCAGTGCCTGTCTCGCAAGTGCAAGGACCGAGTTTGATCCCCAGGTAACCACATACCATACTGGGTGTGGAAAGTCAGGCCCAGCAGCAATCAGTACCACATACCACAGTGCCGGGCGTGGTGGCTCACGCCTGTAATCCCAGCACTCGGGAGGCAGAGGCAGGAGGATTGCTGTGATGAGAGTTGGAAGCTGAGCTCAGGGCCAGCCTGAACCACAAAGTGAGACCCTGTCTCAAAAGAATGTCTTAGTCACTTTCCTTGTTGCTGGGACACAATATCAAACACTCACAACTTAATGGAAGAGAGGTTATTCAGAAGTTTCAGTCTGTGTTCAGCCAGCCAAACACAGAAGGATGTAGGCAGAGAAAGCTACTAGTGTCCTGGCAGCCAAGAGGCAAAGCAAGAATGGAGAAGTTGGAGGTAGGTGTGCCTTTCTGGTTCATACCTGCTTCCCCACCAGGCTCCTCCTCGCAGCAGATCAGCTCTGGTACCCCGGGTTCTCTTCCAGCCCTGTGTATGAGTACATGGGGCTCTCGCAGGTATAAACTATAATAAAATGGGGATGACAAAGATAAGAGCTCACTATTCCTTTGTGTGTATTCTAACCAGGTTTCCCCACCTGTTGGGTGGTCTTTTTCCAGATTATTTTTTATGAACAGTAGAAAATTGCAATCTGGCGGCTTTCTGGCCTTTGCAGTTATCTGATAATAAACAAGAATCCTTCTTTTATTACAGGGGTGCAGACCTTTCTGCTTTGGTACGAGAAGCTTCTCTGTCTGCCCTGAAAGTGGAAATTGCAAGAGAAAAGTATGGAAATGAGAAAGGTATAATTTTCTCCAGAATCTCTCAGTTAATTATCACCTTGGATACTTGAAACCACTGTTGCCCTGGGAAATAATGCTTTTCTGGTGTCCTTTTTCTGTCATAAGAAAGATGCCATTTTCCCCACCCTTAGAAACTGCTCTACAGTTCTCTGAATTATAGGAATAGCAAAACTTGTCTAATAAGCAGCGTTGTATCATCATCATCTAGAAGCGATCAGATACAGTGAGTTCATGCAGTATTTTCGTAAATTTGGTCTGTGTACCAATTCAAAAAACTTTCTTTTACTAATGTGATGTTTTCTTGGCTGTTAAAATATAGCCTAGGGCTGAGGATTTAGCTCACTGGTTCCAGCTCCTGCCTTGCAAGTGTAAGGGCCCAAGCTCCATCCTGGTAACCACATACAACGTTGCTGGACGTGGAGACTCAAGCCCACCAACAATCAGAACCACATACCACAGTGCCAGACATGGTGGCTCACGCCTGTAATCCCAGCACTTGGGAGGCAGAGGCAGGAGGATTGCTGTGAGTTCAGGGCTAAGCTCAGGGCCTGCCTGAACTACAAAAAAGTGAAACCCTGTCTCAAAAAAAAAAAAAAAGAAATATATATATATGCATGTATGTATGTACGTATGTATATATCCATATATATATATACATATATATGTATGTATAGCCTAAATTGGAGAGGTTAGAAATGCATGACACGAGGGAAGAGAGTATTAGAAAAACTGTTCATATATCGGTACTTTCTTCTCAAGACACAAAATTGATGGGAGGGATTCTCAGTGTTAACCTGAAGCACTCGGGTCTAGAGTGCTTACATAGTGCTTGTGATGGGCCTGGGTTCAGTCTCCTGCCTATGAAATGAAAAAAGCCAAGAAAACCCCAAATCTGTGTTTTCTCCTATTGATGATTTGGGGCCATCAGAATAGCTTTGCCCCACACTTCCCACTTTACAGTGTCTTTGATTTTATCGTTCGAGTGCTTGCAGATGAAACGGACTCCCTTGTGCCTGCGTTTCAGCTGCATCAGGTGCTGATGCCCCCTTCCCTCTGCTGGGATCCTGAGGTGGCGGTGCATCCTGTTCAGACTGCTTTGTTTCCAGAGCTGCGCAGTTCTTTTTTTTATAAAGACCTCTTTGTGCTCTACATGTATGCATTGCTGTGGAGTTCAGGTCTGTTGTTTTTCCTTTTTTGGGTTTGGCTACCAAGAATCTTAGAGTTCAGTTTTATTTACAGTTACATTAGCATGTGCTTAGCTTACATTTGTCCACACACATATAGTCATTTTGATGTCCCATGGTTTTTGTTGGTTAATTTTATGATTCATTTATCCCAGCATCTTTTATTACATATTAAATGAGTTTTAGAGTTGAGCAGGGGATATATAAGCAAAATTACAGTTTTTGTGAAAAAGCTAAAAGTCAGGTATACTACCTGATTGCTAAATATGGGCATTTTCTTGGTCTGTTTAGCCATTAAAATTAATAGCCTACGTGCATGTATTGGTGCTGCCACTAACAATTGTGTTTGGGTGATGTCTTTGCTTTGTCGTAGCTCCCATTTCTAGCTATCTGGCCTTTAGGCTGTCTCACCGAAACCAGTATTGCCATCCAAGTATCGTTTGATACTTTCAGCAACACTTAGGCAAATATACTGTGGTAACATCTATGTAAGAAGTTTACTGTTTTAAATTAAAGTTCTTAATCACATAATTTAACTGTATGAACATTCTTCTCCAAGCTATTTTTGTTAGCAGTTGTATTTCTCTTACTAAAGAATTATCCCTAATATAATATTGTAATATATTTATGTAAAACAAATCATGACTCCCTAATGTGTAGATACTATGTGTCTTAATGTGCTCTTAAATATGTGCTATAGAAAACCGTTCTATTCCCAGTTAAATGTGTTAAAACTGTATTAACAACTCTGCTTCTTTTTCAAAAATATCATTCTTGAGTTAAATAACACAAAGAGGATCAACCAAAGTATTGTTTACTTAGGAATTGTGAGTACCTTTGGTTGGTACTGGACCAAACCTAGTGAGCAAAATATATTTGATTTGATTATTATGCTGAGGAAGATCCTGTCCTGTCCCTGATCTCCGTGTTCTTTTGAAGGCTTGGTATTTTCCAAGCGAAACTAAGTTATATAGCTCAGTAGGTTCTACTGTGATGTGATGTGTGTGCATTTGATCTGCAGGTGAGCTCAAGATTAGTCATATGCATTTTGAAGAAGCTTTTAAGAAAGTGAAGCCATCTATATCAGTAAAGGTAAGGAACACTCCTCAATTTCTAGGAGAAAAGATATTGAAGCGATACCTTTAGGCAGGAACTCATGAATTGTGAAATTATCTATACTTTTTCTACTTTCTGAAATTTCATGTTACATTTTTCAATTGCTTTTATTGATATTTTGTACCTTTTGACCTGAAAAAAAGCCAGTGGCCTTTATGAATGTGTTCTTGAGAGATTTTTATTTTGACCAGCAAACAGTTCTTACTAGCTTCTCAAACAACAATTATAGTGGATAACTGTGTGTTTCCACAATCTCATAATTGTTAATCAGTTTCATTGAAGTATTATTTACTTACCTTTTTTGACAAATTTTTCTTATCTTAGAGCTTAAGCATACTCAAAATAAGCTATTAAGTTTATACTTACATTTCAGGGAAGGAAAAATATTTTTATGAAAAGAAAGGTTAGTCTGACTTCTCTTTATCCAAAATGCCAGGTTTTATGGTGGAGGGGAGGAGTTGTTTGTTTGTTTTTGCTTTTTGTATTAGAGATTGATCTTAGATCCTTGTGCTTGAGAGGTAAGTGCTGTGCCACAGAGCTACATCCCTGGCCTGACCTGGTTATCTCTTCACTCCGCTTAGGTGTTATATTTGTGGTAAGTTTCAGTGAATTGCTAACCCAATATAATTAGGTTATTGGTGGCACTTCTAAATATAGATAGCATTGGAACACTCAGCCTCGAGAAATGCCTGAATTCGATATTACTGTGCTAAGTTTCACCACTTGAGACTGTACTAGTTCCAGAATATGCCTTACCCGTGAGACCTATTCACTGACAGTATAGTAAGACTGCCTTTAAATCGTAGCCATTTGTTACCCAAGATTCAGCAGTGACACTGGATTGAAATAAGTAGCCAGGGATCAGGGCGAGTGAGCTGCCTGTGGGTCCATGGCCTTTCTTGCTGCCATAGAGTCCCACTGAGCCTCCCTGCACTTTTTAGACCAGTGGAGAAACAGCAGTCTGCCTTCCCCTCGCAGGCATTTCAGCATACTGTAGAAAATATTTCTTTTACTGAATATCTTTGAATAAAATATAGTCTCACTAATTGAAATCAGAAAGTATCTTGGAGTTAAATTTGTTTCCCTTGTCATCTGATCAAAAAGGAACTGATGCTTAAGTGTCCTCCCAAAGAAGTTACTATTTAAAACTTTTTCTCCCTTTGAAATTGTTACCTCCACCTGAGTTTCAGGTTTTCAAAATCTTAGGAGATTGGCAGAGCTCCACATTTTCCTCTCTCATCCTCTGAGCTTACTCTTCACATTGAAGTTTAACTTACGTATGACAGTGCCCAAGCTTACTGTACCATTCCTTGGGCTGTGCCCAAGGTCACCAGCTCTGCATTCAAGGTATCGTCTGTTTCCATCACTGTTGAAATATGTGTCCTTCATAGTGAGCTTTTTGCCAAATCTGACTTCGTGTAACTACTGTTGTGATTCTCATGATCGTGCTTTCAAGTTGGTTTGCTGTACAGCATTTGGACCTGTAATTACAGGATGTGTACTAGTTTGCTTCTGGTTTCTTTTGTTCAGGTAGTACCCTTGAGATTGATCTGTGTGGCTTGTTTAGTAGTTCTGTCTTGTTGAGCAGTATACTGTTGTCTGTGTGTACAATGGGTTTCTGTCCTTTCACCTGTGGTGGACAGTTGGTACGGTGCTTTTTTTTGTACCTGGGATCGAACTTGGGACTTTGTGTTTGCAAGGCAGGCACTGGAATCACTGACCTAAATCCTCAGCCCCTGTTTCTAGAGTTTTATGAGTAAAACTATCAGGATTTTTCACACAGGCACGTGTTTGTATAAATATATACCTTTATTTCTTCCAAATAAGAATCGAGGTATTACTGGGTTGTACAGTATGTATAATTGTCACGCTGAGAACCCCACAACCTGCTTCCAAAGGGACTGGTCCTTTTTATTTTATTTATTTATTTCTTGAGACAGGGTCTCGCTTTTGTAGTTCAGGCTAGCCCTGAGCTTACTGTGTAGCCCAGGCAAGCCTGAAGCAGCAGTCCTCCCACTTCTGCCTCCTGAGTGCTGGGATTACAGCAGTGAGCCACCATGCCTGGCATTGTAGTGTGTGAGTCACCACACCCAGCATTGTGTGTGTGGTTACTAGGGATCGAACTCAGGACTTTGCACTTGCAAGGCAGATGTGAGAACCACTGAGCTAAATCCCTGAGCTGGTCCATTTTTATGTTAGGAGTCCAGCTGTTTTGCTTTCAACAGCACTAACATATATTGTGTGTCTTTAGTTTAAAGTTTTCCTGGATGTGGGCCAGGGATATAGCTCAGTGGTTCTGGTGCCTGTCTTGCAAGCGCAAGGGCCCGGGTTCAATCCCCGGTAACCACATAACAATACTGGGCATGGAGACTCATGCCCAGCAGCAACCAGTACCACATACCACAGTGCCGGGCGTGGTGGCTCACGCCTGTAATCCCAGCACTCAGGAGGCAGAGGCAGGAGGATTGCTGTGATGTGAGATTGAGGCTGAGCTCAGGGCCAGCCTGAACCACAAAGTGAGACCCTGTCTCAAAAAACCTTAAAAAAAAAAAAAATTTTTTTTTCCTGGATGTGAAATAATATTTAGTGTATCACTGTAGTTTAAATCTGAATTTTTCTGATGACCAAATATGTAGAAAATGTTTTTATGTTTAGTGGTTACATGTGTATCTTCTTTTTCATCATTTACTCCTTTTAAAAAACTTGAGCTATTTCTTCATAATTGAGTTATAGTAAAAATTTATAATTAAACCTGAATTGAAATTTTTATCAGAAATACATAATGAGGGTATTTTCTCCAAATATACCAAATATGTTGTTAGGTATTTTAAAAGCATCTTTAGGAGAGCAGTAGGTTTTCATTTACATACAATTCATTTTCTGTCCTATAGTTACACAGGTTAGCAATTTTTTTTTTTTAAGAAGTGTTAGGTGTTTTACTTTTATGTGTGTATAGTACAGGGGATCAAATTCATGACCTTGCACTTGCCAGGCAGTTGCAGAAGTATTAGTTTTATTTGCATGTGTAGGTCTATTTTCCATTTCAAATACAGTCATCTGTCAGTAGCAGTGGATCTTGGACCCAAGACCCCAGAGTTGTATAAGAATCTTCAGTGCTCAGTTTTGTCATGTAAAATGCATTGCATTTACACGTAACGTCTACCCTTCCTTTTGTGTACTTTAAATCAACTCTAGAGCACTAATCATACCCAGTACGGTGTAAATGCTTGAATGCTGGTAGGTAGTTGTTACATCCTTGTTGTGGTATTATCATGTTGTTTAGGAAATAATGGGAAGAAAACACTACATGGACAGTACAGAAACAGTTCTTCTCCAGAGTATTCTTGATCTGCATTTGATTGACTCTGCAGATGAAGAATTAGAGAAAGAAAAAGACAACTGTCATTTTTATACTAGTGATGTCGGCTAGGTCACTTTATCCCTGTGGATCTCCTGGGGTTTTTTGAAGTAACGTTTCTGTCCTCGGTGAACTACGATATTCTTTCTGAACATGGATTGATCATACATGCATGATTCTGTTTCTACACTCCTTATTCTTTTCTTTGACCTTTATAGCTATCTTTATATCACTACATATTTTATCTGGTGTCTTGATTATTCCAGATTTGTAATAAGTCTGGATATTAGGTTATATAAGTGCTCCCAGTTTGCCCCTTACCCCTGGTCTGTTAAGCCCTTTGTACTTCCATTCTTAAAAGACTTAAGGGAGCCAGAAGTGATGGCTTGTGCCAATAATCCCAGTGCCGTGGGATGCCAAGTTAAGTTACTTGGCATCTAGTGAGACCCTGTCTTAAAATAAAAAGGCTCAGATGAAGCTCAGTGTGATGGCCCTGATTTGGTCCCCTGTGTGTGGAGGAGTGTGAGCCGCTGCTGTGAGGTTAGAAGTGGCTGCACTGAATCTGCGGAGTATTTGTGAGAACAGAGTACTCCTTAGAAAGCTACAGTATACTCAGTGATGTGATGTGATGTGATGTGGTTCTGTTATGTTACTCTGAATATCTGGTAACTGTGTTAGTTAATAAGAAAGTACAGTTTATCTTTGGAGAAAGCTATAGTGTAAATTTTGAATCAGTAATATGAAGCAAATGGATAACCAAACTAATTTTATTTATTTTATTTAATCTTTTTAAAAATAAGGAGTAATTTCAAGGGCCAGGGACTTTTCTGGTTTGGCAAATCAGTGAATCTTCAAGGCCCTTCGGAATCTGTAATATGGCTGCTCACGGGAGGGAGAGGAAAGACAGCCTCGTCTTGCTAAACTGTGAATCATAGGAATGCAGTGCCTAGCCAAAAAGTAAATATTAGAAAAATAATAATTTAAAAGTAGTGGAAGATCAGAGTAGTAACCATTGATTTTGTTTTTCAAGCAAGTCTTTGTTCTAATAAAATCTCTGCAGGACCAGTGGATAGGAGGGGACTTCCTTGAACTAAAACCTTTAATTATTTATTTTCAGCTGACTTATATTTTCTAATATTTCTATAATAAACATTTTATAATAAAATTATGTATAAAAGTGAGATTTCTTTCATCTAGTTCTAAAGAAAACATGCTTACAACATCATTATGGTGTCATTTTGCAGTGGTATTTAGAAACAGAAGCCCTGTTAATCTGGTTTCAGGGTTAGTTATTTCAGTATTCCTGTGGGCACTTTTGGAACCACTTGAAAGATGTGTAAAAAGTTTTTAAGTTTAACTCTTCCAGGATTGGCTTTGTATTTTCATGTAATAGTTACTCTTCCTCTGTCTCTGTCAGGGTACTATACCAAAAATAGCATAAGCAGTGGGGTTTATAAAACACTTTATCGGGGCGAGCAGATAGTCACAGTCACACACAGCTGGAGAGGGTGGTGTCCATCGGGCCACCCGTTTGGGGTGGCAGTGTGACATATCTGCCAAAGTTACAATTGCACCAGCTTCTTTTTGTGAACTTAGCAGAACTGTACACGTCCATAGAAGTTAAAAATTCACTGGAGCATTGTGTATAATAGCTAAAATTGAAACCCTAAATATTTATATAATTATGATGTTACCATACTACAAACTGAAGGACCTCTCCCAAGTGTGTTACCTTAAAGGTCAAGAATTTATGTCTGAAATTCTGCCATCTATTAAAAAAATAATTATAACAGTTTATAGAAGCAGAAAGAAAATCTAGAAAAGACACATTGATTCTGTGAAGGTTATAAGAAACAGCTTTTTCCCCTTTAAACATTTTCATGTATTTTTGAACCTTATGCAAATTTTACCTGTTCAGAAGAAAAATTAACACAGTTGTGTTTTGGGGGGTTTTTTCTGGTTTTTCTTATTTATTTATTTATATTTTTCTTTTTTTTTGAGACAGGGTCTTGCTTTGTAGTTCAGGCTGGCCCTGAGCTCAACCTCAAACTCACTTCACAGCAATCCTCCTGCCTCTGCCTCCTGAGTGCTGGGATTATAGGCCTGAGCCACCACGCCTGGCACTGTGGTATGTGGTACTGATTGCTGCTGGGGTGAGTCTTCACACCCAGTATTGTTATGTGGTGCCCAGCCCTTGCGTTTGCAAGACAGGCGCCAGAACCACTGAGCTATATCCCTGGCCTGTTTGATTTTTTTTTGATAGATAGAATCTCACTTTGTACTTCAGGCTGGCCCTAACCAAGGGGTCATAGCTCATTTGACTGCAGGCTGGCCCTGAGCTCACTATGTAGCTCAGGTGAGCCTGGAACTCACAGCAGTCCTCCTGCCTTTGCCTCCCGAGTGCTGGGATTATAGCACAGCATTGTGGTATGTGATACTGATTGCTGGTAGGCGAGAGTCAGCACACCCAGCATTGTTGTATGTGGTTACCAGGGATCGAACCCAGGACCTTGAGCTTGCAAGACAGGTATGGGAACCACTGAGCTAAATCCCTGACCCTTGTTGATGTTTTTAAATTCACATTTAGAATTTTTATTTTCCAAAAATAACATAATAGCATTAATAATAGAAAAACCATACAATGAGGAAAGTTACCTTTCCAACTGACCTTTGCTACATAGCCATGTAAGTGGTTTTTTTTTGAGACAGGGTCTCGCTTTGTGGTTCAGGCTGGCGCTAAGGTCAGCCTCAAACTCACATCACAGCAATCCTCCTGCCTCTGCCTCCCGAGTGCTGGGATTACACGTGTGAGCCACCACGCCCGTCTCTGTGATATGTGGTACTGGTTGCTGCTGGGCGTGAGTCTCCACACCCAGTATTTTATGTGGTTACCGGGGAATCGAACCCGGGTCCTTGCACTTTCAAGACAGGTGCCGGAACCACTGAGCTTACCCCAGCCCAGCCATGTAAGTTTTTATCCAAAGGCTCAGCAGTCAGAGGTAATGGTAAGAACCAAGCATTAAAATGTTATTATATGTAAAGATTTGAGGAATCTGAAATACATAAAAACCACAGAAGAAAAGAGATAGATAATCTATGAAAAAAGGAAGAGGGTGAGTGTTAGTCTCCATTTATAGGAAGCTGGAGGATGAGATGATTGAAGATGCCTGTGACCCTCCAGTGATCACATACTTAAACTAGATAATAATCCTTGAGGAAGAATCCTCTCCCAAAGCTGAGGTTACAAATTCCAAGTTAGCTATCCACACATAAAATTTAACAAAATCTGGAAATATTGAACTTCTGCTAAGAACCAATTTTTAAAGATTTCCTGTTGGAGAAATGTCCCACCACAGGGGCTGTAGGTGTGATTAAAACTGCATCCACTAGCAGGGGACAGTTTTGGTTAGGAAAGGTGGGGTGGGGCAGGCTTTCTACAACCAACTCTCCCTTCCCTGGACTCCATCCAAAATCAGAACTCATCAACCAGCTTTCACCATAGTGTCTGTCTTATTGATAATCCCAGCTTGTGTATAAAAACTATGATCTTAAAATGTCCAAAGGAAACTAGTCTTTTTTTTCTGTACAGTTATGGAACTTTGCTGAAATTAAACGAGGAGATATGGGAGACACAAACTGTAGCAAGCAACATCGCTGTATCCCATACCATATCATATCCTGCAGTGGTGAATGACATTTCTCTCTTGATTCCTACCTTCTTCCTGAACCTTAATCTATTACCAAACTTTCTTTATCCTATACCTCTTTAAGTACCTCTCTGTCTGACTTCAGTTTTCTTACTGTTTTAGTAATTTTCCTTATCACTGTGACAAAATTTTTGACATGTGCAATTTAAAAGAGTTGTTTATTTTGACCTCTATTTTAAAAGTTTTGGTCCATGTTTGGCAAGCTCAACCATAAAAATCTTACAGTAGAAGGATTCGGGTGCAGAAAAGCTACTCATGAGTGGTGGCCAGGAAGTAGAGAGCTAAAGAGTAGCTAGGAAGGATGAAACACTGTTCCCTCCCCCAGCCATACTCTGCCTGCTAACCGCAAGATCCCCCGTGGTCCAGAAGCTTCACCTGTGAGCACGTGGGGCTTTGGGGGGATACCTGCATATAAAGCATGACATTCTGCCCCTAACCCCTGAGACATCTATGTGCATCTCTATCATACGCATTCAGTCCATCTTTAAGAATCACCATAGTCTTAGTTTTAGCATTCTTGAAAAGTTCAGGTCCAAAGTCTTCTCTGGAACTTAAGGCAGACTCTGAGTGACTCCCTGTAAAAATTAAAAGAATACTAAACACTTCAATAAAATGCAGCAGGGTAAGCATTCCCATCCCACAAGGGAGGAATAAGAGAAGAGAAAGGAATTGGGACCAAAACAGTACCAAAACCCAACAGGGCAAGCGTTAAGTACTCTAGCTCTGTTCTAGCAGCGAGGGTAAGTTGGGAGGCTTGGGCAGCCCTGCTGCTGCAGCACCGCCTGACCCAGCCCCAGTGACCTTTCTTGGTCACCTCTCCTTGCTGCCTGTGGCCTCCTCCGTGGGTCTTCCATGTTGCTGGTTTTTCCGGCTTCCTGGGATGTCTGCTGCACCTTGAGCTATAATGCTCACAGCTTTGCTCCCTGCCCTCTCAGGAACACATCTCTTCTTGCAAAATCTCAGTAGAAGCTTTCCCAGCCTGACTGGTGAATCAGCCAGGGTACCATAACAGAGTAACGTGGACTAACAGGAATTTTATTTCTACACTGATGTGGAAACTGATGCCATAGAACAAGATAGCAGAACAGGTTTTTCTGAGGCCTGTGTTCTCACAGAGGATATTCTCTTTGTGTCCTCACATGGTCTTCCATCTTTGCATATCTGTTTCCTAACCACCTCTTCTCCTTGGGAGACTGGTTGTTAGAATTAGGGCCCAACCGTCTCATCTTACCTAACCTAGTTGCCTCCTTAAAGGCCTTATCTACAAACGGCAGCCATATTTTCGTGTCCTAGGGTTATAACTTCAGCATATGCACTTACAGGCTGCCCTTCCGTGTGTAACCGCGTGCTCAGCTGTGTTCTGTTCTCTGCCCTCCCCAAGGATCAAAAAATGTACGAAGCTCTTCAGCGGTCCCTCGGCCAGTGAAGTCTGCAGCAGCCAGCGTGATGAATCCAGCACGGCGAGCCAGACAAGCAGTCCAGGTGCTCTGAGATGTCTGCCCTCACTCAGATAGATAGATGTCTCATGTAAGCATTTTATATTCATATAATGAGGACGAGCTGGAGCTGAAGATTCTTCTACCTGGCAGACTTTGGGAAAACTGCCCACATCTTTCAGAAAATTTTTTTTAAACTGGTGAAATAAAACTACTCAAAATTTTTAGTTTGAAACAACTTTTTTTCCCCATGAAACCTCTGCAAATAAGTGGCTAGTCTTACTACCCTGAATACTTTCATGTAGAATTCCTATCCACCAGAATGCCCTTTTCCATAACCTCCCCTCAAAGGCAGCAAATTAATACTGACACATTGCTCTGAAGTTTAAGCCATAGGATGCACTCGGGGTTCTCCGGTTGTCCCAATAATACCTTCAGCAAAAGAACCCCGTTTAGAGCTAGTCATTCTAACGAGCTGCCAAGTCCCTGGTCTCCTGACAGTCTTAATTCCTCTGGCTTGACTCGGCACTTTGGAAAGCCCTGAACTCACTGTCAGAGGCCTTCAGTGTGCACTTCTGTGATGTGTCCTCAGGATGGATTCACAGGCATGTTCGTTAGGGTTGTCACAGAGCACTGCCTTGTTCGTCTCTGCATCCTCTTATGAGTACAAATAATGATCAGTTTCTAAAATTTTCTGGATATAATTTTAATTACTTCATTGGATTGTGGTTCACACATCGTCTTAAGAGTCTCACCTATTCAGAAGTGAGAATTTACTATTACAGGGAGACTTACCAAACTATACTTGGGAAGCAGCTCCTACTTTCCTTAAGCTATGACCATCAAGTCATCCCAACATAGATGGGTATTTATTGTACAGCGGAACCAGTTTACTTTGGCTCAGTTTCTGGGGCCTCACATAATTTCCTTCGAAATTCAAACGTGATGTATAAAAAGTCTCTTTGCAGCTTACCTGGATGTACTTTGTTATTCATGATTATTACTCTCCAACCTTCTGTCAGTCCCAAACCATTTCCACACCTCTATCTATTCAAAAGATTTATACTCTTATATTCTGCCAGTCAGTCCCTGGCATAAGACTGCTGACTATCCCTATCTTTCTCCTATCTGGACTGCTCGGGTATATCCTGCAAAGCCTTTTGATTGAACTCTTCATACAGCATCTTTATACTCTCACTAATGATGAAACCCTTACCCCTTAACCCTTAACTGCTCCTGTCATTTCTGTCTTATACATACACATATAGCCAAATTAGAATCACTCATGACAACAATTTTTGGTTCAGTATTTTCAGACTTCCTTGTATTGGAGCTAATCTGCATGCATCAGTCTATGCATCCAAGCTCCATAGATCACCCTTAATACTCTCAACTTCTGGGCATTGTCACTGCCAATAACTACCTGTGTCTTAGACTGAGAATCTAGAAGCTGAATTGTCTAGTGCAATGCTTTCTCTAAATCCAGTCTCAGTAGACTTGCTGAACACAGTAAAAACTCTGACTTCTAAGGAAGGTCTGGGAAGACCATCCCCTGCCCAAGTCCCTGGTCCAACCCTTGGACAGTCACTGCTGGCTGCACTTCCGCCACTCATTGCGCACACATCACTGTCGGTCACAGGCACCTGTTTTTTTCCTTTACTCACAGAGATAGTATTTTCAAAAAAGAAAGACCCAAGGCATGTGTCAGTCACAGCTTCTCTCTTTGCAGCCATCAACAGGAATGGCATTTGCCATTTAATACATCAGAGGAACTCCGGGCACTTGCATAAGTGATATACATCAGTTTTTCTAACTTGATCTGCCTCTTATCTTACTACTGAATGTATTTTTGCAGGAATCTGTACCGTAGCTTACAGAAGTTGTTGCCAGCAGTCAGCCTTTCTGTCCCCTTTCTGCTTCTACTTGACCAACAGTGATTCCTCTAATGTCTGCCTTGGCATAGGAGTTACCAAAGGAACAGGAGCTACAGGACTGCGCATCCCACAGCCTGTCCTCAAGCCTGCTGAGGGCCTAGTCTTACTAGCCTACTCTCTACTGCCTTAATGGTCATACAAGATTAAGTAGATTTCCTAACTGGTGCCCCTTCAGAGTCACAACTAAAGCAGAGAGGTCTGTGGAAGGTCTGTATGGCTGTGGAAGAACAGTGCTATCAGCGTATCTACCAATACATTGCTGTACAAGTTAGAAGTACTTTTGAAGATCTGGTTTCCCAGTTGAGAATAAGGGCTCTTCTATCTGTCACCTTTGTCCAGCAGGGAATTCAGCCATTATCAACACTGAAGCTATGCCCCTTCTAACTCTGCCCTCTGAGAGGTGGGTCAGCTTTCCACTTTCTGGCCACTTCCAGCTCACCCAGACTCTACCACAGATCATTAAATTCTGCACAGGGGTAGCACAAACTCCATAATGTCCTGTAGTTAGGAATGAGCTGTTTTGGATGGAGACAGTTTAAGAAATTATCAGGCCCTCCAATATCCCGTAAAGCTTTGGGGGAATTATGTCTTTGTGGGATGTTGAGGCAGAAGAGAGCAAAGGAAATGACTGAAGAAAGACTATCTGCTTTGGAACCTGCTTTCTGGTCTACATCTGAGGCAAAGGTAACCTGGATAAAGCTCTGGAAAGAGGTTCACTTTGGATTGCCCCCTTTTGGGGACTAGATCTACCTATTAAGTTAAACATTAGCTAACTAATGAACAGTAGGATTAGGGTCCCCTGGTCCAAATACAGTGGGTGAAGATAACCAAACTTTACTTATGTGCAAGACAATCCTCTAACATCCTGATTTACCCTTGCTCCCCTGTCCTGCAAGGGGAAACTTAGAGTTGCCTCTGCTTAACCCAGACCTATCATGTCACTTTCAGCTCACTGCCCCGCAGGGGCCTGAGTTGCATCAGGATTGCACGCGGATATAAACTCAGATCACCCACCTTGGGCATCTGCCTTTCCTCAAGAAGCCAAGGTCCATCACCCATTGGCCCTTCCTTGTGGTGTTTCTACTTCCCAAAATGTTCCTGTCACCCATTGGCCATCATTCATTAAAACACCGTTTCTGGAGATCTTCAGGGTCCTTCTGCTTCTGCTTGGACTATGGGTCCATGTTACACTGGTTTTAAAGCCCCAGGTGGAGATTCTCAGCACAGGGCCCTGTTCTCTTTTGGATCTCGCACATGACAGTGAGAAGGAAGTAACTGTTAACAGCATGGAGCACTAGTGTTGAAGAGAGCTGTTGATACTAGGACTCCTCGGAAGCCTGAAGAGAAGCTGGTGAGGTTCACAGGTGGCTTCCTCTGCCTTGTGAGCAGCTGCTCCGTCATGCTGAGGACTGCTGGGCCTGGAGTATGGTCAGGGCATTTAAGACATCCCTCAAAGCATTGCCTACATAAGCACTGCAAAACAGTCTGAAGAGGAGATTGGCTATTTATTACAACCGAAATTCTCATTACCTTGTTAAAACAACAAGCAAAACCTGCTGTCCCACTCGGGCTGGGTGTGAGCCTGGAAAATGAAAGATGAGTCTTCTTATCAGATTCCGCAAGGCTTTGCTACATGGACTTTCTCAACATTTCGAAAATCAAATGAGTTCACAGTCACTGATGACTGAAGTGGACACACTGAGTAAGGGAAACAGGTACAGCAATGCTTTGCACAGCATAGGAGGAAATCAGTTTTGTTTATTTTGCAGTATTGAAGATAAAACTCAGGACCTTGGGCCGGGGATTTAGCTTAGTGGTTCCGGCGCCTGTCTTGCAAGTGCAAGGACCTGGGTTCGATCCCCAGTAACCACATACCATAGTGGTCGTGGAGAATCACGCCCAGCAGCAACCAGTACCACATACCACAATGCTGGGCATGGTGGCTCACGCCTGTAATCCCAGCACTCGGGAGGCAGAGGCAGGAGGATTGCTGCGGTGAGAGTTTAAGGCTGAGCTCAGGGCCAGCCTGAACCACAAAGTGAGACCCTGTCTCAAAAAACCTAAAAAAAAAAAAGAAAAAAAAAAAACTCAGGACCTTGTGCTTGCCAGGCAGGCATGTAGCACCCCTGAGTGACATCCCCAGCCTCTACTTTTGTTTCTTGAGATAGGGTCTCACTATGTAGTTCAGGCCGGCCTTGAACTGCCTCAGCAGTGCTTATGTAGGATTCACAAGTCAGGCCTGACACTGACAGTCAGGCATGTGCCACTATGTCCAGTTATTGTCTTATAGCTTAAGGGTGTCTTCCTCTGCCTCCCCTTACTTCCTGATTCAAATGTCTGTCTGCTTTTGAAGGACTGATGTTGATGCCTTGGAGACTCCCAGGACAGTCCTGCCTCAGGTGCTCAGAGACAGTCCCCAATTTGAAAATAGATTGACAAAATAATTAAGGTCCCTGTTATTAAAAAAAAAATCTATCAGAAATAGGCTTTGAAAAAAGCCTATTGGAAAGTCTGTTCCAGTTAACAGGGACTAAAATCAGGAGATTCTCGCAGCCAGCTGGGAAAGGCCAAGTTTATGGGTGGGCTAACATTGAGAGAAAGAGTGGAAGCTAGCTGGGGGGATTTCATCCATGAGTGGGTGGGCCACACCAGAGGAGAGAGATACCAGCAACTAACCGGGGAGGGGATTAGGCTTATGTAGGTATTGAAGGGGCTATGGGATACAGGGCAAAATATTTATGACTTGGACGCCCAAGGGTGATTGGCTCAAGTATGTAGATGGTTAATAGACTTAGGGACACCAGGAGGGTTATATAATACATTTGGAGTGATTTACTGTTTGCTGAGAACCAGCTGCTGTTTGCTGAAGCAGCCTATTTGCTTTGTCCTGTTTGTTGGAAAAGGATTCACAAGTCAGGCCTGACACTGACAGTCTCTAACTTTAGAAAATAAGGTCCTTCTCCAGAATTTGGATGGTTTTCTTATCAATAGTGCCACAAAACTGGACTCTACTGAAAATGCTGATAGATTAAAATGCTGGTAGATTAAATTTTAATTTGTTAGAAGCTTTAGGATACCAAGAATCCTCACAAGAGGTTCAGATTTCTCACCAGTGTTTAAGTATGTGGAGTGTATTTTAATGCTAGGGGAACGAAATCTTTCCATTGAAAGGATGCTCTTTTAAACTTAGGGCAACCTCAACCCAAAAGATATTTCAGGGCCTTCCTAGGGATGGCTGCATTTTACAAGATTTGAACTTTCCATTTTGGACTCCTACAGAGGTAAGTTTCTTTCAGAAGCCACTTAGGGGCCTGACCCTGAGCCCCTAGAATGACTGGAGGATACCAGTCATTCTTTCCAAAAACTCAGACTTGTTTGCTCCAGGTTTAGAAATTCCTGATTTAGATAGTCCATTTTCCTGCGCTGTGTACAGCCAAAAGGAGGGCTTGGAACTGGGGATATTTGTTCAAAGCCATTCCTCAGTCTGTGACTTTCTTTCCTAAACAGTTAGACTCTGTCCCGTGGGCAGCCCAGATACTAAACTCTCCTGACTGCTGAGACCACTGGATTAACTCTAGGATGTGCACTGGAGGTCTGAACCTCTGTGAGGTTCCGTGTGTTCTTGAGGTCAAGACACCCAGGGCTAACTAGAGTGTGGCTGTTTAAATATTAAGCGCTCCTGTTGGAACCTCAACAGGAGATGAGTCTCAAGCTGTGCCAAGCATTAAGTCCAGCATCCTTGCTCCCTCCTCCAGAAGAAGACCGCCGACTTCAGTCCTGGGTGAAAACTGTAGAACGGTTTTATTCTTGTTGGCCTAATCTCAAAGACCAGCCCTTAGACAACTCCAAAGCAGAACTGCTTGACTGAGGGGAGGAGTTACATAGATAATGGGACCTGTAGGGCAAGCTGTGCTCTTCTTTGCATTTAGGAGGGGAGCTAGGCAAACCTACTTCCTTCAAACACCTCCCCACAAACACTGAAATCAGTGCTCCTACCCAAGCCTTACAACTAGGAGAAAACAAGTGGGTTAGCATCTATACTGATTCCTAGCAGGGCATGGTATCGCCTCCCTGGAATCCCAGCACTCAGGAGGCTAAGGCAGGAGGGTCACCATAAGTTTGAGGCCAGCCTGGACTACATAGTGAGTTTGAGGCCATGCTGAGTTATATAGCAAGACTGTCTCAAGAAACAAAACAGATAAAAAATCTATACGACTTGTTAGTCCTCCATGCTATGTGTCCATACAGAGAAAAGGAGACTCTTAATTAAAAGAAGTCTCCAGTTACGCACCGAGAGATTCCTTCCCTCCTAGAAGCAGTGTAGTTGCCGACCGAGGTAGCAGTAATGCACTGCAGAGGACATCAGAAGGGCAGTTCTCCCACAGTCCAGGGAAATGCCTTGGCAGATCATGCTGCCAAAGCAACGGCAGGGAGAGAAGAATCCTCAGAGAGGCTTTAACACCTCAGACCATCCACACTTGTGCGGAAGCCCTTCCTCCTCCGAGAGAGACAGGGAGTG
>PVIR01022269.1:0-28410 GCA_004026965.1 Petromus typicus
ATGTACTTTAACTTCAAATTAGAAACGCAGGTTATTTTATTTAATTGGCTGTGTTTTTAGACTACTTCAGTATTGACATCAGATTTTCTATCCTGTATTAAAAGCTTACTATAAACCCTGATGTGATTCATCTGTGTATTCAGAATTTGTGGATACAGGTGAACCTGGGCATAATATTTGAAGTTTTGCTCAATCTGCTCAAATCTGTTTGGATTAGATTTTAGAGTACTGGAGTCTTGAAGTGTTCTTCAGAATATGAATATACTATGACATTTGTAGTTGGTGTGATTTAGTATTCCACTGACCTTACATTTTATCTACTTGTGTAGGATATTACTGTCTACTTGTCTAGCACTTCTCAAATGGTAATTTTGAAAGTTTATGATTAACTTATGGCCATCCTAAATGCTCTTATTTTTTCAAATTGTAATAGCCATTCTTTTCACTGTGAAAAATATATTGAAAGTTGTTAAATTATTTAGGGCTTTCCTTTCAAACTCCTTTCTGTGCTTCTAATTCACTATACTTTCTGGTACAACTTAATGATCATCTCACTTTTTAGGGAATATTTATATAATACCATTAGGACTGATTAAAATAAATTTATTCTAAATATTTAGATTAAAATTTATTTATTTTAAAATTTTTATTTATTTATTTATTTATTTATTTGAGACAGGGTCTAGCTTTGTAGTTCAGACTGGTCCTGAACTCACCTTTGAACTCAACAATCCTCCTGCTTCTGCCTCCCGAGTGCTGAGATTACAGGCGTGAGCCACCATGCCTGGTGCTGTGGTATGTGGTACTGAATCCTGGTGGGTGTGAGTCTCCATGCCCAGTATTGTTGTATGTGGTTACTGGGTATTGAACCAAGGCTGTTGAGCTTACAAGGCAGGCGCTGGTACCACTGAGGTAAAACCCCGGCCCTAGACTAAAATTTAAATAAGTGACTATTGACCTAACATCCTTCGATGATTCCCCTACTTACTCAGAGTTAAAATCAATTAGTTTAAAAGATCTTCCATGATTTAACACCCAGATACTTCTCTGAGTTCATCTTCTCAAACTTCCTCATATTCATGTTATGCAGCATTGTTATAGTACTGTAGATTGTGATATGGTGGTTTTTTTTTTTTTGATGATTGTGTAAGTGTGCGTATGTGTATGCATGTATAATAAGGAGATGTGCACACTCTTGTACTCTCACATCTGGAAGAGATTTGCTCCTTACTGTAAATTTGTAACTACCTCACTATGGAAGTGGTCCCTGAAATCTCTGCTTTTCCTGTGATACACCTTTACCCTTATCTTCCAGTGGTTTGGAACTATTTTCTCTGTTATCTTCATAATGACTACAACTATTAAACACTTGATCAAATTACTTTTCAATGAGTCCTTTCCTAGAAGAATTTATTTAAATTTGTACCAATTTCATTTCAGTAACTCTCATTCCTCTTCCCCTCTTTATTTTTTTCAACAGTACTTCCAATACATTGTATTTTCCTATTTCTTTTGTCTTGGTTTCCCTTTCCTTCTCACTTCACCATGCAGGTTCTGTGAAGAGAAGGGTTTATCCCTTGTTCCTTTTCACTGTAAATCTTTGTTTGTATGTCAAAGTCTTAAATGAGGTTGATACATGTATAATGAATGAATACGTCTCCTTAATATGAAAATCAACAATTATTGTCACCTCAACAAAGAGGTCATAAAATTAAAAAAAAATTTTCTCCTTAACTTTTAAAAAATCAAATCAAAAACTTTGATTTGCCCTGGTTGATGCAGTACACCGAACCACATTTGTAGACTTCTTATTATGTCCATTTAAAAAAAAAGATTATTTAATTAATTTATTTATTTTGAGACAGGGTCTTGCTTTTTGTAGTTTAGGCTGGCCCTGAGCTCAACCTTGAACTCACAGAAATCCTGCTGCCTCTGCCTCCCGAGTGCTGGGACTACAGGCATGATCTGGTATTGTGGTATGTGGTTCTGATTGCTGTTGGATTGGCATTGCATGTGGTTACTTTGGATCAAACCAGGGCCCTAACACTTGTAAGGCAGGTGCTGGAACCACTGAGCTAAATCCCTGGTCCTATGTCCATTTTTAATATGATAAATCCGGCCACTTTTACAGTAAGTTAAGGTTAGAAGGATGGCATAGTATAGATTTAAGATATCCGACAGTTTTCTGGCTCAGTGTCTGCACTTGAACAATTATGATACAAATCTTCTCTTTAATTGAATCTAGGTGGGGGAATTCACAGCACACTTAATAAGTTTTTATTTTTCTGCACTGAATTCCTCATGCATAGATGTTCATGTAATTTTCTAATTGAGATCTGTTATATATTTGAATGTGGCTTTCACTGTAGTGAATGTAGTACAGAGAGCATCAGGGCCTAGCAAATGCATGATCAAAACTATTATATATATCTGTCATCACCTGGCTTTTTTATTTTTAAACTTTTACATTAAAGAAATCAACTTTCATAACCACATTTGAACTTATGGGTCTTGGTGAGATTTTGTATAGCACATAAAGGGCAGAGATATTTGTCCATGGAGAGGTGTACAGCTCTATATTTTACTGTCATTATTGCATCCTGAAAATATTTGAGAGAAAATTTATGATTCATTTAAGATTGACATTGCTTTGGCCCTCTATTTTGCTGTCCTTTTGTGCTATCATTCATTCATTGTGTTTATTTTTAATACTGTCTTCTTTTGACTTTGCATTTTGAATGAAGAAATAATTAAATAGTTACGATTTGCTTCTCATTTATTGCTTCATAGGGTGACTCAAACTATGCTTTCCCAAGGCATAATTTACAGTTGCTGGTCTGTATTTAGGTACAGGTCAAGTAATATGTTTAATCCTCTGCCTGATAAATTGTCCATCAGACAATTTAATGCTCCTTTCATAGCGCTGCCTTTTTAATAAGACAGTGTTCCAGCTGTGCAGGTCTTCCACATTTGAAAGAGAGGAGGAACATAAAATGTCTACAGAGTGGAATGGTTGTATTGCAAACTGAGAGTCCACAGAAATGACAGCAGCCTGGTTTTGCTCAGTGTGTCTGTGTATCTGCAATTGCATGGGAGAAGCAGAATCCTTTTTGCTTGCCCACAGTTCATCTAGTTTGAAGCAAGAAAATTCAAGAGTGCAACAAAACAAACTGCCTTTTCCAGATGAACTCTATCTTCTCTGACAGATGGTGCAGTTGGGCATCTTTTCTATCCAGAGTAATGTTGTATTTGAAGAATGGAAGCATTGAGAGAGGTCATTTGTTGTATAGAAGCAAAATCTCAGATAACCCTTAGTACTGCCAGTCTCTGCTGTAATTCTTGAATTTCCACATAGGTGTTAAAGAAGCCTGGTGGTGAGATTAAATAGTCAGCTAATGTTATTTTCCAAAGTCATAAGCACCTAACATTTAATCTTTTATATATGCAGATTAAAATTAAAGGTTGATTAAGTAACAACAATGCAGGCTTCATTCAGAAAATTTTTGGCATACTGTTTCATGTCTCTAGTGGAAAAGAATAATTTATTATGCAGAAGAACATGACTATAAGAATATTATTTCCCTAAGCAGGCACAGCACTGGAGAAGGTTAAATAGTGCCAGTTTTCTCTGCTATCCTAGTTCTCTGCACAGTTCTCTGATCAAAGCTTTTTGTTTTGTTCAAGAGAATATTCTGCTTAGAACTACCATTCAGAATACATCAGGCTGTAGAGTTTTCTGTCCCCATTTCCGTCTTTTAAGATTTCATTAGTCTCTGTTCCTATCTGTCTGAGTCATTCAACATAATGGAAGATTGTACTTTATACTAATTTAAACCAAAGTAGTACATATTGATGGATTTGACTGATTTGCATTTTTCTTGAGAAGTTCAGAGCTCTATATCTAAGAAATCACCAAGTGAGAGAAAACAACTATGCTAGCAATTCATTAGAAGGAGAATATATTTGGGAAATAATATTCATAAACAAGAAAGCCTTCCTTGTTCTTTAATTTTTTATTATTTATGTAGGATGTTGTAGTTTGACTCTATTAAGAAAACAAGTGGGAACACAGGCATCCTGAAATCTCGAAGATGAAGATGCACCTTAGAGCTATATATTGGTGAATCCTTTCTCTCATAGCTTTGAAATAAGATGTTTCACTGTTCTCTTTGGAAGTAGTTCAGGTTTTTCACATCATTTCTCAGTTGGTGCCTTAATGTAAAAACATAATAATTATACCACAACTTTAACAATATGGAAAATGAGTCTAAGAGGAACCAAAAATTCAGATCTTTAAAAAGTAAATAAATAAAAGTCCCTCTTCCCATTCTCCCCTATCATTTGGAGCCTTGAAAGGAGAGTGAAGGCTTAACTAATGTTTCCTGTTTCTGCATATTCAGAAATTTTACCACATGAGGAAATCTTGAGAGTAAAGTTTCTTATGTAAAGGAGGAAAACACTAGGGGATTATGGGATGTCTTCCTCCTTCCTACTGTGATGCCTTTTGTTTAAAAAGTCATTTTATGAGGCACTTGGATATGACCTTCTTGCTATTTGTGCATTAGTAAAATACTAATTACCAAGATGGTCTTACATTTGATCAAAACCTAGCCATAGCTTTGGTTTATTTCCAAAACTTTATTTAAAATGTAAGAAATAAAGACTGCTGAGTTTTAAAGTCAAGCAATTTCCTGTGACCTAATAACTTACTGTCCTGTTCCCATTTTGTCACAAAATGGAAATACCTGCTAATTTAGAATGAAAAAGAAATCATAGCTTTGTAGAATTAACTTATTTTCAATTTTCTGATTAAATTCCCTTGAAATTTTAAACTCATCTAGTTCAGCTTCTATTGAGAAATTTTTAAATATGCAACTTTATTATAAATATATCCAATGGATCTATTTACCTTTTCATTTCTTGAAAGGTTTATATGACAGAGAGTTGTATTATTTTGGAGTGCTTCATTATTGTGGATAAAATTGGATTCTTTATATTTTCGCCTTGCTTTTCTTACTGTTCTACTAAGACCAGGACACATTTGAACTCTAGAATAGCACTAATAGTACTTCTATGCTGAGAAAATATTTTATATCTAATATGCACATGTGGCTAATGGGCACTGCAAATATGATTACTTTGACTAAATTAACTAAATTTTGAATTTTATCAGAATTTAATTAAAATTAAAATAGGCATACATGGCTAGTGACCACCATATTGAGTAAATGGCTTCAGAAATGCTGCTTTTATTAAAGGCAAAAGGAATATAAAATACCATTTCCTTATACTTTTGTCCCATAAGCAAAATTGCTTTTACAATTTTCTTTTATAACTTTTTGGGAAAAATCCTCAACTTTTATCATTAATGCTTCTTTTTGCATAGATATAAGGGCAACAAGAAAATTTCAATATACAGTCAATCAGTTTTGGAAAAGAGCTCTCTATGGTAACTGATAAAGAAAGATGAATCTGAAAATTGCAAATAGAGAGATAGAAATGAATGACCTGATGACCTGGCATCAGATTACTATACAATGTTAAAAACACAACCACTTGATTCAGTTTTGTTTGCTATTAGAATGGATGCAGTTTGGCTTGAGTATAGTCTTTTTGTTTATTCATCCTTCTTACTTTCTCCTGAGTTGTTGCTAGTCATGTAAATTTACCAATCCTTGACATTTTTCACATCCCTTTTGAAGAAAGACATAGTGTTATTGAGATGAGATAGGGTGTCATATACATACAGCTTCTTTCATCTTTACTATAATTCTTTCCATCCTGGGCCAGGGATTTAGCTCAGTGGTTCCAGCATCTACCTGGCTAATGCAAAGTCCTGAGTTTGATCCCCAGTACCACATATTGTAATGCCAGGTATAGTAGCTCATGCCTGTAATCCCAGCACTAGGGAAGCAGAGGCAGGAGAATTGCTGTGAGTTTGAGCCTAGCCTGGGATACATAGTGAGTTAAGGGCCAGTCTGAATAACAAAGCGAGACCCTGTCTCAAAAAAACTAAAAAACAAAACAAAACAAACAATAAATGAAACCAAACATAATCTTAACTAACTCTAAAGAAGTCATTCTTCAAATATGAGCCTAGATCTAGTTACTCACTAGTCATGGAAATAAACAAGGAAAAGCCTCTAGTTCCTTGTGCCTGACAGAAATAATAGCTGCTGAATGGAGAGGGTGGACCTGGTATGTAATTGTGGTGAATTGTATGATAGTAATACAGAAATTACTCCTTGTGCATTTTGCAGTGCCAGGAGTTTGCAAAACATTTTACCTACATGGAAATCAATGTGCATTTTCACTCCAATCTTGAGCAAGTATTATCTCTCTTGTTTTATAAGTGAGAATTATGAGGCTCAAAGACCTGATTTTGTCAGATGAGCACCTTGGGCTCTGACCCTGGCTATAGAAAGAGACAGAGAACAAAGCCTCGGTGTGTTTAGGGCCAACAGGTCACACAGGAGAAGGAAGAGGTCAGATTCATCTCTGACTCCCCAGACACAAAGTGAAGACAAAGGTGAAGTAGCAAGTGAAAGGAAAAAAAGAGGAGCAGCTTACCCCTGCCAGTGAGCTCTCTTAGAGGAATGCTTTTTATACACATATACATGTGAATAATGTTTGTTTCATGCATGTGTCCACATTTTCTTATGAAAATAAGGAGGCTGAAGGAGTGATGTTCCCCTCTGTCAGGTTGCTGGGCTGCTAAACTGATGGGTTAGGCAATGTGTTAATGTGAGAGAATGTGGTAGATGCCTCAAGAAAGCCAGTCTAAAACAGCTTCCATTGGGTATTTTAATATTACTTCTACATGTTATTAGTAACTATTTTCTGAAAAAGAGTCTTCTGAAAAGAATTCTATTTGTAGGTGATTATAGGAGAAACTACCTGCTAAATCTACTGCCTTGGGGCCTGAGAAGTATTGCAGTAAAGTAACTGTTTGATTTTGCTTGTAGAAATTCTTTCCCACATATAAAAATGGAACCATGTTTGTTTATCTTTTAAAGTCAACCATTCAGCATATCTGTTCAGCAGAAAAGTTTTTAAAAAATGTTTCATTAAACAAAGAAAGGAATGATGTGGAAAATCCAGGCATCATGGTGGGATAAGAGAAACATTTCTGACAAGTGTGGGGATCCATTTCATTCCACTATTGAGCTAGGTTTATCCTCTGTTTCATGGTGTCTCACACTGTGGAATTTTGATATTTCATTCATTGTACAAATACTAAATCATGCCAAATAACAGTGCTAAGGATTGTTTCAATCTAGAAACAATAAAAATCAGGTAACTTTAGGCAGGTTGAAGATTCTTTAGTAATCTTCAGTGACTTGTAGAACTAGAAACAGACCACGACTAAACAAATATGACTACTAGAGATTTTTTTCAGCTGTCAACAAGTGTTTTGTTGACTGTTCCAGACTTTAAAAAGTGCTGTAAATTCAACATTCGCATCTCTTTTTTAGTGTGTATAATAAACATTCCTGCTCTGTGTAATTTTAACTAGACTGAACGATGCTTACACTTTCCAGATACCAGCTGTTGAAGCAGCAACTTTCAAACAATTTTGCAGATCGGCAAACACATTATATCATTGTGTGCTTTGCAGCTGTCTCTCCAGTTAGCCTCGCTTTGCTTTTCCCAGAGAAACTTGTGTACAGTTACAGAAGAGTATTTGTTTCCCCCCAGCAGTCTTGGCAATTAGTGCTTTTTTAGCTCCAATTTTTCTTCAGTGCAATAGGTACCCTATATTGTGAAACATTTGCAAGGTAATAACTTGTGGTGTTAAAAAAAGTAATTGCTGTATCAGAAAGAAAAAAAAATAAATGCTTTATCTTTGCTTAACTCATTTTACAATTATTTACTTAACAACAACAACAAAGCTATTGTGTGTGTTTATGGTCCTCTGCTAAGTATTATACATTCATCGGAGAGTAAATAGCAGAACTTAGTTGTATAAAAGTAGATATGAACTGTTCAAAGAAATATGAAAGCTTCAGAGAGGGGAGGAAGAGGAGACACAGATCCAGGAGCAGGAGCAGGGATAAGGAAACACTGCTTGTAATGGAAGGAAGTGCAGAGAGCTTACAGTGAAAAGTTCCATAAGCCATGTTAAAGAATCTGGAATTGAACTGAGTTTGGGGTGACTGTAAATAGTTTGGGAGAATTTTAGCAGGGGGACATCAAAGTAAGATTTGTAATCTTAGAAAAAAATCACTGTATAGTAGAGTAAAGAAGTTCTATGGAGTGAGGATACAGGGAAGCAGTAAAGATATTATTACGTAATTGTGTTACAGTGGATTGGGAAGATGGAGCCTGGATAGAAGAGTGTTCTAGTTAGTTTTCTTACATATATCTGTGAGCTGATAAATGAAGTTATTAGAGGATTTTAGCACTTTAGCATTTGAATATTCACAAATCTAAACCATGGGAGTAAGACATAGAAACTAAGCTTCAGTACAGTTCATTCACTTTGCTAGTTAATGGCTAAGTTAAAATCAGAGTTTAATCTCTAAGGAAAGTTATTTGTATCACCTCTATATTTTAAATTTCTTTTGTATTTTATAACATTCATTATTTACTCTTAACTACATAATTTTGACTATAATATTTTTAATGCTGCTACTAAAAATCTGCTAGAATTGGGGTTCTAAAGAAGAGAAGTGCTTAAGGCAGCTTCCTCTACCTCTTTGGACTTGACTTTCGGCAGTGGTTTCATTTAGCTCCAAAATCTGTTTTATATTCATGACCAATCTCACTTGTTTCTATTATTCAGAGAGGAAGTATTGATCACTACCTCTGTTCCAAGGATTGTCACAGGCATTGGGAGAACACAGGCGAAGTCCTGTCCTTGAGGCTCTCATAGCACGGGGACGTGCGCAGCAGATGGGAGGAAGCACAGACTTTCAGCAACTTTACTAGCAGGACGTGCAGCCATTTCTGCGGAGCGAGGGAATGGATTCTTGGGCATGAAACTTGATGAAGGATAGTGCCAACATTATAGTTTAAAGTTAGCAAGAAGTATATGTTTTAACGGAAAACTTACAAAGCTATAAAATACTCACATTTATTTTTTTCCACCTAATTGTAACCCTTGTGATTATCTTTATCATGTTTAGTCTGAAGTCTTTTCTGGGCTTGTTCTTCATTGTGGAAGACAGGTTGTTTCTCAGACTGGAGTTGTAAGTAAATCCACTCAATACTGAATTTCTTAGGCAGCCTTTTTCTTCAGTTATGCTGAAAAGGCAGTCAACTGAAGAATTAATTTTTAATTCTAGATGAGACCACCTTGGATCTAGAGGTGAAAGTCCTTGTCAAAAACATCTTTCTCCAACTTACATCTGTAATTCTGTTTTTTTTATTATTATTAATCAAACATTCTCATCTCAAGAAAAATATTACAACTCTCATACAAACCGTGCTCTATGTAAGGGACTACATATTTCTCTATTGAGAAGAAAAGCACCTTGACAAAAAAGAAGAAATTTATAGATCTTACATTGGTTATCCATTCTTTAATTGCTTTGGTCAAATAAATTCACTTAGCAAAATTTAATATATACCTATTTATATGTAGGTATATATTTTGAAAAAATATTCTCTAGTTAGGTTTCCATGTGAAATGTATTAGTCTAATTCAGTTGCCTTCTTGTCAAACTGCACTTTCCTCTGGGAATCTTCTTTCTCTATCATTGTTTTGATTCATTTTCTTTGTCCAGTGTAATGTTCTTCTTTTATGCCTTGCTGTAATCCTCTCACTTCAGTTCTTGTTCCCAAGCAGCCAGTATGTTTTGCAGCTTAGAACAGAAAAAAGAAAAGATAAATACCCTAAACTATAAGGAAAAAAACTGACTTTCTAGAGAGGAATTCATGCCAAGTAGATGTGAGAATCTGCTATAGGAGGCACAAAAAGAAATTATAGACATACCTACTTTGTACCTCTCAGATTTGTATTAGAATAATAGTACCAAAATTAAAAGCAGTGCATTTCAATAACATCTAATTAAAGATTGTAAATATTTAGAAAGATAAGATTAGTGAAAACAATATGAGGAAATAGGCAAGAAATTTATGTTGTGAAACCTGTTTCTTTTGGGGAAAAATGCACTATTTGAACAATGGTATAAATCTTTTATATTATACTTTACTGATCAATATGCTTTTTAACTTGAATAGCACAATTCATTAAATTTTTAAAAGTATTTCATATACTTTTATAAAATTTATGTGTGGTTTTTAGAAAGTTGAGTTATTTGGTGCCTTCTGCTGTCTTATTGATGATTTGCTGCCCTTTTGACTTGATTTAGGTTAAACTATTTACTATGAAAAATATTCTTGGAATGATAATTTCTCAGTGAAGTATAATAATTATTTGTCAAAATATTTGAAATTGTTTTTTTCTAAAAACTGCAAGCAGTGTTGTTATTTGTTTGACATGGAAATTCTGACATTATATTGGACTTTTTCTAGTATAATTTTGATTAATTCTTACTTTCTAGAAGCCACCATTGATCACTACAGCTACAAGTAAACAGTATATCTAAAGCTGGAGTTAAATTCTTAGATTTAACAGCATATTTATTTTTTTGGCCAAGTCCGTTTTAATTTTTGATTGCATGTGTATATATCTTGCATAAATCTCCAAATTTATTGATGTATTTTATGATTTTAAAAATTGCTCTTAAAATGCGGATTTGCTAGAAGAAAACACAGACGGGATGGGCTTTAAAACTTGCCTGTCAAGAGCCAGAGAGCTGGACTCTCTTAGCTGTTTCACTTTTGCATGTGAGCGTTCTTTCTGAGGTTTCAGGTTTTTATTTGTAAAATGCCCCAAATGCCAGTTTGCACCAAAAAAGAAAACTGTAAGACAAAGAATCAAAATCATTTAGGACAGATCAGGCCTATGAAGGTTGATGGGAGTTAGCATTGGCAAATACTGCTATGATGATGTTTTTTACTAGTGCTTCATTGTGAAAGTAGTCATTGCACATTCACACTACTGTTGGCGTATTCTTGTTGATATTAAGATACCTCTATGTAGTTATTTGTTCTTTTCTCCTTAAAATATTGGTATTGCGGGAGACACCCTCTGATAGTTTATTCAATACAACAGTCACCTTTTTCCTGATAATTAACCTTATTTTGATGAACAGAAGCAATATAAAACTAAGATAACTTCAGTACTTTGATATTTTAAAATATCTTGTGCAGTTTTGTTTAGAATTTCTTTCTTTTTTATTTTTTTTAGGTTTTTTGAGACAGGGTCTCGCTTTGTAGTTGAGGCTGGCCCTGAGCTCAGCCTCCAACTCACATCACAGCAATCTTCCTGCCTCTGCCTCCTCAGTGCTGGGATTACAGGCGTGAGCCACTACGCCCAGCACTGTGGTATGTGGTACTGGGGTGAGTCTCCATGCCCAGTATTGTTATGTGGTTACCTGGGATCGAACCCGGCCCTTGCGCTTGCAAGACAGACGTCAGAACCACTGAGCTAAATCCCAGGCCCTATTTAGCATTTCTTGAAACAAATTATGTGTACATTTGATGTAAATCAAGTTGTAGATAAACTAAGTAAGCTATTTACTTTTTTCTTTATTTTTAGTGTGTGGGAGGCAGCCAATACATTTGAGTAGCTGAAATGTTTTCTTTTCAATTTACTGGTCTTTTCTTGATTAGCAAGCAAGTGCTAGTAAAGCTATTTGATGCGCTGACTGTTTAGTTGCTTGTGTAAAAGACAGGTCAAAGCATTTGATTTGCTGAGTTAACTGTGCATTTAGCATTATGCAAAAGCAATAACCCAAGATGCATAGCTTAACCTGCAATTACTTTACAATGAAGCTCTGCCCTACTGATGCCTTTGTCAAGTACTGGTGCTTTATCCACACATTAGCTAATTTCAAGTTGTAAGGTTAATCTGTATTGGTGTTACCTTTAAACTAAATACTTATTGTTCCCTGAAGCACTTTACTGCTTTAGAAAACAAGTTGGAGTGAACCTGCCTGCCTGAATCTGTTATGCCATGACCCTTCATTACAGACTCTTTTGAAGATATGACAGAGCTTTATATTAAGCAAAGATTATGAGAATAGCCTACTTTATGGCGAGTATCAGCCCAATATGTGTGACATGTACTAGTGTGGCCAAAGGATCTGACAACCTCAATTTACCACAGTTACATTATTCCAATGTGATTTGCATCGGTTTAGATTCAGCATACATTATTATAGACTATACCTTTGAAGAAAAACCCATGTCACCATTTAGGAAGTAATTCTAATTACATACTGCTAACATACAAGGCAAAGCGGTCTATGTCCTATAATATGTTTTTGTGTTTGTTGGAGATAATCTATACAATGATTACCCAAAGCAAATTTTATTCTATTACTGCCTGCCTGAAGCACACACAAGCACATTAATATGATTTACTGTAACATAGAGTTGTACATAGACATATCTGGGTATATTTTCATAAATTCTTCAAGTAGTATAGTTCTACATGCTCCATCATAAATAAGTTCAGTATATCAACATTTCAGTATAAGAAAAGCATGACTTATTCACAATAGGTTTACCACTTATGGAATTGAAAGAACCCATTTTCCTTTCAGGACCAATTAAATTGTTCGAAAGTACAAAGTAGAGACTGTGGCTAGTCCTGCCCCTCAATAATTAGTTTTCTTCACATAATTCCATCAGTAATCCAGTTGTAAAATGGCCCAAGCAACATTGGAACCTCAAATCTCGGTTGTCCTTTAAGTAAATTCTTAACATAGCCTTTGAAAAGAATAGGGAATACATATGAAAGGGTTACATATTGTTTGGGTAGAAAATAAATTTCCAAGAAGCTTATATGAAAGTTTTCACCAAGGACCCATTTTAGATAGGGTGAATATCTTTCCCTGCCACAGCAGGCGCAAGCTTTTCATATATATATATATTTGTCTCAAAATCAGTAACAGACAATAGGAATAAAAAGCAGCAGTTTTTTTTAATAGCTTCAAATTAGAAAAAGCTGAAGTAATAAACTCAAACGCAGTAGAGCTATTTGCAAGTCTTCTGCTTATGCAGAATTCTCCATATTTTAACCTTGTGCCATCACCATTGGTCAAAATGGGTAAGAACAGTTACCATGACTATTCTGTAAGATGTCTGCTTTTATATTCTATCAGGTCTTCATGGCTCTGTGTTTCTGTATTCCTCCCATACTACCTGATTATACAGTGCTCACCTTTCCTCTTTTCAGGCTAAAATCTCATTTTTCCTATATTTTTATTGCAGACAGTGTTCCCTATGATGTTTTGCTTCCATGTGCTTTGTTTGATGAATGGATATGCTTCCAGGAGTGACCCAGTGGAACAGATGAGCCTGCTTTGAGAGAAGAGGAGGCCTTGTTTTAATAATCTTTCTGATGATTCCTTGATCTTGTTTGCAGTTATGCTGCTGTAGTTGATGTTTCTGTTTGCTAATACCCATCCCTAAATGGACACTGAAATGATGCATTATGTGAGTTACTGTGTCAGGGTCATTGCTAGATACTATCCTGGTAAGCTTCAGTTTATACGATCTAGACTGTTGCTTGAGTGCACAATTTCTAGATTTTTAGGCATGTTTACTAACACCACAAACTGACTTGGAACTCTTAGGTAGTATTTGTTAAATACACATAGCAAGACATCATAGAAATAATATCTTTTTAAACATAAAATATAAGGTCAAATAATTTTGGTAAATAGCATTAATATTTGGATTTTATTTTTGCCACTCAGTTCTGGTTTTGAGACATAAAACCTCCCACAGGGCAGCGTAAAGAAAGTGACTTGGGGAGAGAGGGAATGTAAGGTCCTGGCAAGTGCGGCCAGCACATTGGAGAGGGCTGTGAACACTGAGAACTGAGAGCAGTTGTGGATGTAGGATGAATGGAGGTTTGGTCTGGGTGCCAAGTCAATGTAAGGAGTAAAAGCTACATTCCATGAAGATGGTTTAGTGACAACTCTGGCTTTCAGCAAGTTGATGAAAAGCTTTATTATTCTGGCTCTGCCGCAGTTGCCGGCATCCTGTGGAGGGTTAAGCTTACCCCAGGGTATTACCTCTTTTCCAAGTCCTGACACGTGAAAGCAAATTTTTTAACCCTGTGGACTGTAAATTGTTTTTTGAGATCTTTATGAACAGGAATGATATTAAGATACATGAGATCATTTCTCATTAATATTACTTAGGCCACCTTTGAAAGGGGATAGATAGGCAAATACTGATCTATATTGTCAATTTTTTTTTTTTTTAGGAAATAATTATTACTTGTGTCTCTGAACCTGTGTTTGTCTGGAAACCATATGAAGTAGTCAGGATCTGTTCTTACTTCTAGCTTCTTTTATTCAGCAACACTCAGCAGGCATGTGTGGTTCTTAACAGTAACTTGTCTTCCATCTATGGAGACTGTGGTGCCTAGCCTGAATTTCGAGTCAGCTCGTCACAGGCAGTGGCAGTCATCCATGCACTTTGCCTGAGGGCGCTGGCTGACCTGATGACATCCCAGTGTCTGATGTCTTGCTTACTTCACGTTCCCAGACTACTCTCTTGGTCACTGCCCTCTGCTGACCTGCGTGGATTACTGCTGTGTGACTTGCTTTTTCTACTTCTCCTCTTCGTAGTGGCCAGGCTGCTGTCTATAGTGTGTACCATAGATACGGTCATTAACACTATGGCCCAGGGATTTTATTTCATAAGCAGTGGTTTCTGTTGTGATGCATTTGTGTACTTTTAGTTGGATCTTTTCAGTGAGTTACTCAGAGCTGCCGCAGGAGAAAGTAGGGATTGTTTTTCATAGATGCTGTAAAATATAATATACTTCTGTCTGTATACTATACTTCTAATATATGATGTCATGTTGTCCAAGGTAATATTGGACCGAATACACACATTTAGGAAGAATTAACGTAATCTTAGAATAATGACATTTTAAAGTTACTTTAACAGTGCTGTAAACATATTGTGTAATTTTAACACTGAAAAAGATAAGATGTTATAAAATAGGCCCTTTGCTTTTAGACATCTGTGAAGTTTATAAAAAACACTTAAGTTATAAATTTAAAAATAAGCTACATGTTGTCTTAGCTCATATATTGCACATGAAATTTAAATCCAGTGGAGAAATCATGGCATTTCAGAAATTTTATACATATGCCAGTGATTTTCTAAAGATATGTGTCCGATGTAGCTTAGTCAAAAACATGCACCAAAGTATTTAGGTGTAATAAACTTTTCCAACTGACATATGTTATGTGCTTTGATTCATCCTCCTATCTCCTATTATAACTATTTAACATAGAACCTAGCTCAGATATTAATTTCTGTCTGTCCTCTCGCAGAAGAACTCCTTTTCTCCAGTAGAGTTTTATAGACATTTTGTACTTAGAAACAAAGAACAGGGAGCAGACAATTTACATCAAAGAATTATAGGAGTTTGACCTTAGGATTAGCATTTAATGGGGTTAAGTATTTTTTCATAAAATGATAGCAATTTACTAATATTAAATGACCATTTTCTGTGAATTCTAGAAGATATCTTGCGTGATAGACATACAGATAAAAGTTTGTGTAATAGTAATTTAACTATTTTTTTCTTTTGTTTGTCATCACTGGGGATTGAATCCAGGACCTAACACGCACTGTGCCAGCACTGTGCCCCTGACTCACACACCTAGCCCTTCAAATGATGTTTATTAATATCTTTATTGAGTTAGCAATTTTTATGCAACCATTTTTTGTGAATGAATACTTCCACTACTGTGCTAGAGCTTTCTGACAGCAGTAATGTGACATACATTGATCTACCTTAGAAACTCACAAATATCAGAAATGCAACCTGTGTTTAATTAATTCAAGGTGAATAAAGGAAGAATGGATTATGAAGCTCTTTTGGGAATTTATCCATTGGAGTTGCTCTAGTTACTTTGCCCAACACTGTTTATACTGAATTGTTTGCAATATGCCACCCATGCACTTGTCTATTTGCCTTTGCTCAAGCTATTATGTTACTTCTGTCTAGACTTTCCCTGGACATGTGTCTTGTCTGATACTCTGAACTCCTGCACTGTCACCCCTCTTCCATCTAGCCTGGGCTAGCTCCTCCTTGTCTCCTGGTTGTACTGGTCAGATGTCTCCTAATACTGTCATTCATTGTTTCTGTCTCTTACTCATGATATTGTCTTCTTCTGAAGGACAGGCACAGTTTTTGTTATAATTAATAGTGAATATTTTGCCAGTGAGTTAGTTATCAATTTTCTAAGAGTATTCAGTAAACATGTTCTGAGTTGAACTAAATATGTTTCGTTGTTTACTTTCTTGACTTGTGTTCAGAAGGGTTCAGCTGAAATTTTGTGTCTTACTAGTCAACTGTAGGTGAAACTGGAACTCAAGAAAAGAATGGCTTTGAGGATTTTACAAAACACTGTAAAATGATTTGACTGTTTTTGAAACCTGATCTCTAGTCTTGTTTTCACTTTAATTTTAATCAGTGAATACCAGACTCTTCCTGTCAATCATGACACTTTCAAAAGAAACTTTTCTTTGTTTTTATTTATCCTTGATTTTCTTACAGCATAACATTTGGATAAAATATATACTTTTGGAAAAGATTATTTCATTTAAATTATATGATTTTCATTGTTCAAATGGCATAAGATTTAAAACACATACCCCACCCATTTTGCAGAGAATGAAAAATCTTTAATATGCCATGAAATGAGTTAATTTGTTAAATATTTTAAGCTTTGTTAGCCTCACCCCTTCAAAGAATAAATTATGTATAATATACTTTTATTAATAAAGGTATATATCATGTTTCCATATTCATTTTACATCTTTTTAAGACCACAAATACATTATTTTATTCTTTAACATGGAGATTTCTCCGTCCATGATTTTAAAGCTGAGAAAA
This sequence comes from Petromus typicus, assembly GCA_004026965.1. Lineage (NCBI taxonomy): Eukaryota > Metazoa > Chordata > Mammalia > Rodentia > Petromuridae > Petromus > Petromus typicus. The sequence continues at coordinate 16,946 of PVIR01022269.1, forward strand.
TTTTAAGAGGAACAAGAACAAAAAAATGAATGAAAATGTTCTGCAGTCATGCATAGATGATTCATGCTTATGCCTGTCTTCCAAAGTACATAGGGGGATTGTATATTTTGAAATCATATCCTAAAATTCATAATTTAAAAGTTGTGAAAACACTAATTAAAAGAATAAAATGACCTTGTGTGAATCACTCTATGAGAAATAGACTGGCCAAAGACTGGCAAAAGTCGTGGTATGGGCAGGGGTAAATGACTGTAGTCCTGCCCTGGAGCACTGAGACAGGAGAGTCACAAGTGCAAGTCTTACCGCTTCAGCAACTAGTGGACTTAGTTTTGTTTCAGTTTAGAAAAAAAGAAAATAGGGGCTGGGGATTTGGCTCAGTGGTTCCGGCGCCTGTCTTGCAAGTGCAAGGACCCGGGTTCGATCCCCAGTTAACCACATACCATACTGGGTGTGGAGACTCACACCCAGCAGCAACCAGTACCACATACCACAGTGCAAGGCATGGTTTCTTACACCTATAATTCCAGCACTCGGGAGGCAGAGGCAGGAGAATTGCTGTGATGTGAGTTTGAGGCTGAGCTCAGGGCCAGCCTGAACTTCAAAGCTAGACCCTGTCTCAAAAAACCTAAAAAAAAATAAATAAATAAAAAATAAAATAAGAAAGACTGTGGATGTAGCTCAGTGCAGAGGCCCCAATTTTAATCTTCAATTTCCAAACAAAAACAAAACAAACCAAAATGAAACAAAACAAAACAAAACAAAACAAAACAACGAATGAAAAATAATCTCATAAGTAGCTTGGAAGTGAGTCTGGAGGCAGCCCCAAACTCCTTGGTTTATCGTCACAGCCATAATGATGCTGTCCTGCCTCCCTTCTGTGTTAATAAACAAAACTTGTCGTGGCCAGTGTGACTGCCTGAACTGCTTATCAGAATTTATCATCCCATGATTTATAATCCATCTAATTTAATCCTTACCTCCACTGATACTAAAATTCCTATTTTGAAGATGAGAAAGCTGCACTCAGGAAGATTTTGTTGCCAATTTTCCTTGGCTTTGCTGCAAAGTCTTCTTTCTAAGCCAAGCTGTAGGAGACCAAAGCCTACACTTGTAATAAATATTTAATACGATTACCTTGTTTTATATGCCACCGTTTCTGCTGGTAGCTATCAAAATTGTAGACACTATCAATATCAGAATTTGCCTTTATGAGTTTGTGTGAAACAGTGATCCAGTAAACATAGTGTATTTCCAATGAGTGACCTTTGCGTAGATTTTCCATCTGGTCTGATGAAGGAAACTTTAAGTTGAACACTACCTCCAAAAAAGAAAATTCAGAAAAAAAATTACATTACAGTGTCATTTGTTTGCAGATAAATATAGAGTAGATGTAAATCATCCTTAACGGTGAGCAATATGTCACATACTTAAATAAGCTTGGGAAATTGAGAGACCTTGAAGTTTATCTCTTGATAGTGCAAAGAAGCCAAAACCAAACAACTATAATAGTGAATTTTTTTTCCTTTCTTTCTTTTCTTTTCTTTTCTTTTTTTTTTTTTTTTTTTAGACAGAGTCTCTCGCTTTGTAGTTCAGGCTGGCCCTGAGCTCACTAGGTAGCACAGGTGAGCCTCAAACTCACAGCAATCCTCCTGCCTCTGCCTCCCAAGTGCTTAGATTACAGGTGTGAGCCACCATGCCTGGCACTGTGTAAAGTGGTACTGATTGCTGGTGGGTGTGAGTCACCACACCAGTCATTGTTGTATGAGTTACCAGGGATTGAACTCAGGCCCTTGTGTTTCCACTGGAACCACTGAGCTAAATCATGGTCCTAATGTCTGATTCTTGTGCAATGCTAAAAGAAATGGTAGTTTTCTTCTGTTGTCCAGGCATAATACTATGTAGTTCACAGGATTTGTTTTTAATTAATTTCTTCCTTCTAGTCATATATAGTCCATATATTCATACATCCCACACACACACACACACACACACACACACACACACACACACACACACACACACACACATTTATCAGGCCCCCTTTATAAGTGTAGATTTTGTGTTTATTGTAGTCCTTAAAACTTTTTGACTATATTTAAAATTCAAGAGAGTTCACAAGGAAATCTAAATTTTCAATTTTTTGAAATATTTGCAATTCTGGGCTTATATTCATTTGTGAATTTATTGACTAAAGTAAATTAGAGTTTAAATTTCACTGTTCTCCTTAGTGGGCTATAGCCACCACCTGGCTCACTTCATGCATTTAAATTCACATATGCTAATTTATATTAGCATATGGTCCCTGTAGGGATTTAAGTTTGTCACTTTTGCAGTGTATTCAAATGCACTAAAGCAAAGATCAGCAGATCTCGGCTCAGGCAGGACAGCCTGGTTTGTGCTAATCAGTGAGGATGACATTTCATTTTTTATAAGGGCTAAAGAAATTAAAACAAGGAAGAATTGTTCCAATGACCATACATGGTCCATAAAGCTGATGTATTTACTATCTTGTCCTTCTTATAAAAATTTGTGGGCATATACTATTCAGGATTGTGTGAGTCCCCTTTTGCTCTATACTGGCTTCAAATCTGTAAAAGACTTCTAGATTTAATGATCAAATTCACTTGTATATCTGTATACAAAGTCACTACTCAAAAATTGATAGCAGTCCTGTACACAAATGACCTATTCACTGAAGGAGAAATCAGTGAAATAACACCTCACACAGTAGCCTCCAAAAAGGTAAAATACCCAGGAATCAATCTAACAAAGAAAGTAAAAGACCTTTACCTTGAAAACTACAGTGCTCTGAAAAAGGAAATTGAAGAACATATCAGAAAATGGAAAGACATTTCTTGTTCTTAAATAGGAGGAACCAACATAGTGAAAATGGCCATACTTCCAAAACTGTTATACAGATTGAATGCAATTATGATAAAAATATCAATAGCATATCTCACAGAGTTACAAGAAACAATCCTAAAATTCATTTAGAACCAGTAGAGACCCAGAATAGCAAGGAAGGGAGCATCACAATACCTGGTTTGCAATCATATTATAAAACAACTGTGATAAATACAGCACAGCAAAAATCAGACCCCAGTATCAATGGAATGGATTAAAAGATATAGAAACAACTCTGACCATACTAACTGCTTTATCTTTGACAAAGGAGACACACGTCTTCAGTAGAAGAAACATAGCCTCTTTAATAAATGTGCTGGAATAACTAGCTTTGCACATGCTGAAGATTTAAACTAGATCCATATATTTACCATACATTAACCTAAAATAAAAAATGGATCAGAGATCTGTATTAAAACAGAACCAATAAACCTGCTAGAAGATAGAACAGAGAGAATTCTTGAAGACAGGCAATTTCCTGCGATAGGCAGAGAATTCATAGATGAACCCTGATCACATAAGGAATATCACAAAAATCAATAATTTGGTTCTCATCTTATTTAAAAGCATATGCCTAAGTGAAATAAATAGGACACATGTGTGTAAATACTGAATAGTTTCCCTGGTTTAAGAAACAGCAAAAGTAAATGAGGACCAAAATGTATAATAGATAATGTAAAATAGGAAGAGAAGGTCTAAAAGGGAAGAAGTAGGGAAGGCAGTTGGAGGAAAAGAAGGAAAAAAAAAATATGAGACAAAAAGGAAGAAACAGCAAGAATGTTCTTGTCAATAGGGGAATATGGAGAAGTGGTAGGGAAGGTAGCGTAATGGGGGAAAATCAAGAAATTTGATATATCATGGAAAGGTTCAAACTCCTAATGATACATGTGATCATAGTGTACACCTAAAATGTACCAACAATCTTAGTAAGAAAAAATAAAAATATTTTTGTACCTCTTTTGTGAAGAGACAAGCCTCAGTGTGGGAAAAAATTTATGACAGCTGTTCCTCAGACAAATGATTATCTGGAATATATAAAGAACTCAAAAACATCAGACCACCCACATTTAAAGACTCAATTCAAAAATGGCTGTCTGAAATACATAGACACTTTGCAGATGAAGACATAGAGATTATAAATAAATGTGTGAAAAAAAATGTTCAGTATCATTGATCATTTGAGAAATGCAGATTAAAAAAGTGCTGAGATGCCATCTCACTCCAGAAGGAAACAGCTGTCTTAAGAAAACCACCCATAACAAATGCTGGCAGGGCTGAGAGGGAAAAGGGACTTTTTTCTGTTGTTGGTATAGGTATAGACTTGTATAGTCAGTGTGGAGATTCCTCACAAAACTAAAACTAGAGTTTCATTTGACCTGACTCTTCCCTTTCTTAATATCTTCCTGGAAGAATTAACAGCATCATATCACAATGATTTATATACACTTAGGTTTGTAGTGGCACAGTTTGCAACAGCTAAATCTTGGAAGCAATCCAAATGCCCATCTGTTGGTGAATGGATAAATATACACCACTGGAGTACTGCTGTGCCATAGAGAAGGATAAATTCAAAAATTTTTAACTAAATGTATACCCCATGAGGCCACATTCCTGAGTGTAATAAAATCTGACATATGTGCATTCATTTTCTGATGTCAGAAACCAATGGTGTAAGTGAGGAACAAAATCTATAATGGCTAGTAGTAAATGGGAAGAAAATATTCAAATGAGATGTAGAACAAGGGATAAGGGAGGGAGAAGGGAAAGAAGTAGTAAGAAAAAAAAAGGAAAAATGTAAAACCTTTTGTAAGTAAAGCAGAGAAAAGAAGTTAAAGGGATAGGAGGAGACTGAGAAAAAAGAATCAAGATATTAAATATGAGTACATATTTCCTGTTGGTTATTACCATTATAGTCATCTAAAATATACCAGTAAATTAAAAAGAATCTGTGAAAACAATATTGATAGCATTATTTTAAATAATAATAAAAACAATAATAGGATTTTGAATGGAAAATATCCTGTTTAGCTTGGGAAAACTGAAAGTTCTGGATACTTGCTATAAGCTTTATCTGGGCACTAAGGAAACCATGGCCTACCAGATATTTCTGTTAGGAGAAATACTTACAGACCGCTGATTTCTCGATTTACTTTTGGAACCAAATGATCTTCAAATATTTCCTGAACTATTCACTTAAAGCTTTTTGAAGCTGACTGATATGGTGGGAATGCTACATGTTAGTGAGCAATGTTATTTTAAATTGGGGTGTTGGAGTGGGTCACAATGGGGTGATCCAATATGGCTGCTTAAAGTCCAGTTCCTGGGAGTTGAGGAGTATGTCAGAGAGCAGGTTTAGTGATAGTCATGATGATTATTGCACATGGTTCTAGTTGGGTTTGAAAACTACCACATTTATGAGTCAGAATAGATACTAAAACTGCAGAAAAGATGATGAAGAGATGAAGTTCACATCCACATCTTACCCAAGACCTGGGAAGTACAGGTTTTTTGTTTGTTTGTTTGTTCTTTAAGGTTTTTTTTTTGAGACAGGGTCTCACTTTTGTGGTTCAGGCTGGCCTTGAGCTCAGCCTCCAACACACATCACAGCAATCCTCCTGCCTCTGCCTCCCGAGTGCTGGGATTACAGGTGTGGGCCACCACGCCCAGCACTGTGGTATGTGGTACTGATTGCTGCAGGGCGTGAGTCTCCATGCCCAGTATGGTATGTGGTTATCGGGATCGAACCCCGGTCCTTGTGCTTGCAAGACAGGCGCCGGAACCACTGAGCTAACTCCCCATCCCTGGGAAGTACAGGTTTAAGGTGGGCCTGGGTATACTGATCATCTTGAAAATTTTGACTAGTGATTCAAATTCTCAATCTAGACAACTTCTTGAAGATGGATAAATTAACAAGCAGAGGTACATATCATAAATATATAGGAAATAGAAAACTTTTTGATAAATCAAGAATGTGAATATTTTTAATAAAGTATATGTAAGATCAGAGTTGAATGTAAAGCATGTTTGATTGAAAAGTCAGAAAAAATATTAAATAAAAAATATGGAACCAAAACCAATGTAGTAAGTAAAAATATAGTTCCACAGCAGCACTGTTTTATAGTAGTAAATCTGAGGAAATGTGAGAAATTGAAAGTTTTGCACATTCATGGTAATTGAAAGCTTTATAGACTAATGATAAAACAAACAAATCCTCTAAAACTTGGAGCAGCAGTTTTGAAACTTTTCTCTGAATATGACTGATAACAGGAACAAAGATACCAAAGAGTGAAAATACATGTTTTTAACTCCTGCAAGGCAACAGACACTGTCATAGGTATTGAAAATCTAATACTAACCTAAACTAATACCACTTTGCTTTTTTTTTTTTTTTAGTGAAAGGCTAATATTAAATAATTATGCAAACTAACAAATTTAAAGTTACACTTGTGAAAAATTCTGAAGTTAAAAGTATAGCCTTTGATGAAAGTATACAACAGGAGTAGCTGTTCTAATAGGGATTTCAAAAGGTCTTGAGGCTAAAACACTAATTATATAAGGATTACGGAGTATAAAGACAGAGGTTAGGGGAAAAAAAATTCTTAGAAATTTTTACTCCTGTAATTGCACCAAAATTTGTGTTATGTGTTTAGGGTTACAGCATGACCCTGGATGGGGGAGAATTTTAATAAAAATGCTGCTAGGTGAGTTTAAAGTATTTAGATTCTGTTTATAAGTTAAATATTGATCACTGAAGTAGAGTAGCCTGTGGATATTAAGGGATAGGTGGAAGTGAGGGGATTGAAGACATGTTGGCCAATATTTTATTTAGGAGGAACAGTGTAAAAGGTCTATTAGTCACTATAGTGATTATTGTTAATAATAGTGCATTGTATATTTGAAAGTGGCTAAGAGTAGATTTTTAGTGTTGTTACTACAAAAATTTAGTAATAAATAAAGTAGGTCAATTTAGCCATTTTACAGTGTACATTTATTTAAAATATATCATGTCATAATATTCATGACTTATATTTGTTAATAAAGTTCTAAAAATTCCTAGCTGACAAACGAAATGCTTACTGCCTATTGAGCATTTAAAAAATTACCAAGTTAAATATTTCCAGTAGATAGGTGTCATCATTTGCATTTATCCAGATGCAGACACTAGCTTAATCTCTTTTTGGTGGTTATCACAGCACAACTAACACTAGGAGAAGAAGTTTCTTCAGCTTACAGTTCTGGAAGTTTGAGAGTGTGGAACTGACCCGCTGAGCTCCAGGAAAAGATTTCAGTGCATAGTGGCGCAGGGGAGAGAGTGGATGCAGAAGAGGTCACGTGGCAGGCCAGAAAGCTAGACCGGAAGAGTCAGGCTTGCTCTTTTCATAACAGCCTGCTCTTGAGGGAGCTAATCCACTCAGAGACTAATGTCAATCCCTCCTATGGGGCCCCAGGACCTAAGTTTCTTTCAGTGAGCCCCAACTGCTGAACAGGTCCACCACTTCAGCACACCCACACCGGGGCCCAACCTTTCAGCACTTGGTGACACACTCATGCTGGGTGCAAACCAAAGCAGGTACTATGAGAAAACTTCCCTGTATCACACAGTCCTGGCAGAGCTTGAGCTGGAATGCAGACTGAATGACAATCAGTGCAATATACATGTCTTTAATGAATTTAATGAAATTGAGTAAGCTTTAAAAATAACTATTTAGGAAACAGACTATTGCTCTGTTTATCATATTCTAGATTTCAGTCTTTATCCTCAGAGAAAAGCCATTTATGAGTTGGTATTTTGGATAAATTCTTCCAACATCTGTGAGAAAGGATGTGAAAGGGGGAAACAGGAAAAGCAGGGCTCTCGTTAGAAGAGTGATAAATCATGTGGAAGTCAATTCCTAATTGCTTGTTTTATAGAGGGAGCTGTGGAAGGACAGAAAAGCTGACTGATTTCAGCTTTGGTGAACAGGTAAGGTGACATGATGCTTTCTGACAGACCTGTTGGCATGAGCTGAGTGAGCAAGGTGTTGAGAGATCTCTGGTCTCTGTAGAAAATGAGACACTTTCCTGTGAGGAGTATCACAGCGTAAGGAGGCAGTGACCTTGAGAGTGGTTTTGTCTTGGGAAGTGCTTCAGGACTATATAATTAGTGAATTCAAATGTAGATCAGAGCCTAGGCAAGAAGCCTGGGCAAGGGACATGGATTTATGTGACCCCTGTGGAAGGATGGAAACTGACACTTGACAGAAAGGAAATTACTCAGGGAAGGGAGTGCATCAATGAATCTAAATGAGTGTAAATCAGATAATAATATTTCTGCTCTAAGTATTGGCTGTACTGTTGCTGTGTATTTTTATACTCTCACAAATATTTCTTTTGTAGAAGAAATTGAATAAGCTTTAAAATAACTATTTAGAAAAAAACATTTACATTTGAAATGGTGAACTAGATATCACTGTGTGTGATGTAAAGGATAGAGGAGAACAGATCAAAGATAAACCTCAGCTTTCGAGTCTGTCTAAAGAGGCTTTCCTTACCATCTTTTCAACTCTTTATCCCACTCTGTCTTCTTCTCTGTCAGTATCATTTTCCTCAGAACTTGAGTTTTCATGGTATCAGCATGTAGCTAAATAGAAGAGCTCTTGCTCATCATGTGCCATGTCTAGATTTTTAACCCCAGCAACACAAAAACAAAATCTAAAAATGAAAATTTAAAGCAAAACTTAAATCTTCAAATATTTCATAAGACAGCGGTATTAGCTGTTATCAGAAGTTGAGACAAAGCTGAAATTTCATTTACGCTTCTGCAGAGTAGATATGTGAAGCGTCTTGTCACTTAGAATCTTGTTCTCATCTTTCAGGACTACCGATTTTGTTGTATTGATGCTCTGTCAACAGGCTGCTACATGGTAAACTAAACTAAATATCCACTTTAGCATGTTTATCATGCTTGGTGCATTCTATCAAATCACTCAATTATTTATCCCTTACATTTCTATGACAATGAATTGTGTGTATGTTCAAATGTGTGTCAAGCTAATATATTTAAATATATGCATTTCTCTAAAAAATGCTATAAGAAAAAGAAAAAAGTCTGTATCATTTTCAGTCAGAAAGATTGGGGTTCTACTGATGAGTTCTATTGATTTCTGTGGAGTTTGAAGCATTATAGATGATTTTTGAATTTAGTACTTGGAAATGCATTGTTAGTTATTAGCATAACCAAATAAAACTTAAGAATCATGAACAAAGTCCTTGAACTGTCATGTAAAATTTTATCAGAAATTTTATTCAGCTAGGAAATTTTAAATACTTTAGAAATGTTACTTTACTGAGCACTTCTGTCTGTAATAGAGTTTATGAAAATGCTCATTTCGACTACTTGTCACACAGATCCATTGAGTATTTATAATTATAGTTAAAGGAAACACACTTTAATTGAATACATGGAAGGAAGAAATTGATTTCAGTGCAGTCACTTATTTCCAAGTACTTATTTGGACCTCAGAATCTGCATAATTGGGACAAAGTATCTGACATCCTTAACTTAATGCATGCAGGTTTATTTTGCCTAATGTTTTAAAAATTCCAGTGCATATGTGGTCCATGACATGGTGGAAGGGTCTGGAATGAAGAAAATTTGTGGGCCGGAGATTTAGCTCAGTGGTTCTGGCGCCTGTCTTGCAAGCATAAGGACCTGGGTTCGGTCCCCGGTAAACACTCCCCTGTACTGGGTGTGGTGACTCACGCCCAGCAGCAACCAGTACCACATACCACAGTGCCGGGCATGGTGGCTCACACCTGTAATCCCAGCACTCAGGAGGCAGAGGCAGGAGGATTGCTGCGATGAGTTGGAGGCTGAGCTCAGGGCCAGCCTGAACTACAAAGTGAGACCCTGTCTCCAAAAAAACCTAAAAAAAAAAAGAAAAAAAAGAAAGAAAATTTGTGATGTGCAGGAAGCAGACAGTAGGGAGAAGTTACTCAGAGAGGGGGATTCTGCCTTCCACATAGGCCACTGGGGTCATGGCAGTTTTGACAAATCCTGATCTTTTAATAACACATTTAGTTATAATGTCCCCATGAATTGATCACCTTCCAAAAGCTCTGCCAGCGAGCATACAAGCGTATGTCAGACATCTAGATAAACACAAAAACAAAGGGGTTATGTTTGCTTGCATTTTCTGAGGATTTACTCTGTGATCCGCTGGCTTCAAAACAGAAATATCACAGCAGAATTGTCCAAAGGGGGAAGGGACTCACTTCAAGGTAGCCACAAGCCAAGCACAGGAAAGAATATACCCTTTCTTCCAAACACACTCCTCAGTGAACCCCCTCCACCTGGGTCCTTCATCCTCACAGCACATTCAACTATGAATGTCACTACATCCATCCACTGGTGAGTATATTGCCCCCTCCATCCAGTCGGAAGTTTCTAGATCCATTTACACTGACAATTACAAGTTACCATTGCGTAAGGAATTGTGATAGGCATACTTCACATATGTCACAGTTGATGTGTTCATTTCCTGAAGTTTACAGATTTATAGTAAAACAAAAGAAGAAATTCCTGAACTTATCTTAAGGGATATGAGTGTCTGTGTATGTATATATGCAAATTATTTTACTTCTAGTCCTCCACTGTTACCATGAGGTATTAAGTTTTTTAACAAGTTATATCTGTATTCAGAGTTGGATGGGATCTTAGAAGTCATCCTCATCCAAATACTATACTTTTCTGATGAAGAACCCCATCTCTTGAACAAAAGATTTCAGACTAAAGGTTTCGGTTTAAAGACTTTCTATACTTAAATCAAGAACGTTTCTCCTGTGTTTCAGTGAATCACCCAAGGGATAATTTTTGTATGTATGTTTTTAACAATCTCCAGCTCTCAAATCTTACATTGCAAAAGTAGATGTGAAATCAATTTGATATAGTGCACTCTTTCTGTAACTCTGGCCATATGCAGTCCTCCATGTTCCTATGGTCAGTACTGTTTATCAGTCCTCTGTTATGTCTTAGTAGACAAGTGGTTCTCAGACTTCAGTGGATGTGAATATCATCACCTGGAGAGCTTTTAGTACATGGAATGGCCCAGTTTCACCAAAATAGAATAGGCCCCAAACTGTTAGATTTCTGTCAAATACTATGGATCATTTTGTCCCACTAGATGTTAGAATGTCTGGTGAAGACTCCTGAATGCCCTTCTACATGAATGCTTAAACCTTCCTTTATACTAACCAAGCATACTTGGGCTGGCACAGACACTTTATCGGCTGGTCTGTGTTTGGTATTGTCCTTGGTATTCGCTGAAGTGTGCCACACTCTGCACCTTCAGCATTTGAGAGATTTGGCTTAGCTTTCTATTCTTGGATTCTTTTCCTTTAGAATAACTAATTCCTTCATTTTGGGAGACAGTATTAAAAGTATAGTTTCTGTTCTTGGATATTGGTATTAAAGTTACATTTTTCTCCTAGTAGAATGTTATGAACCTAACCAGTATTTTCTGGAGGAGGGGGAAATGACAGAGGTATTTTATGAAGTTTAAAAATCATATATAAACTATAAG